>JAGDQP010047389.1:476-15040 GCA_022664845.1 Lepisma saccharinum
ACATTAAACCGTGCATGAATAGCGAAAAGTACTTGGAACTACTTGGCAGCTTCCACATTGGTGAGCGAGCATGAAATACCGAAAAATACTTGGAACTACTTGGCAGCTTTCACGTTGGTGAGCGAGAACATTAATTTGTGTATGAAATAGCGAAAAGTACTTGGAATTACTTGGCTGCTTCCACGTTGGTGAGCGAGCACATTAAACCGTGCATGAATAGCGAAAAGTACTTGGAACTACTTTACTGCTTCCACGTTGGTAAGCGAGCACATTAAACCATGCATCGCATATAATAAAAAATCTAACCTTCTTTAACCCGCCTTTGCATATTCAACATTGTGGCCATGATTTTTGTAGCAAATAATGTGCCATTCATAATACGACGCAATGCTATTAATATACCGCCGCATCCCTACAATCTGCATGTAGTAATGAACGCAAATAAATTTATTCCTACACGAAGTGTCACGATTAGTATGCCTCCACATGGCGCTATCTTGATCAACTGGAGTGCGTATGTAACGAAATAATAATAAAATATGCGTTTTCACTTTGGATCGTTAGATGTTTATAGAACTGCGTGTAACCGGAAATAAATAAAAACTTATAAGAATTGAAAAGAGTTTTGAATAAAGCATGAACTACGGAATCGCAGCCGTTAATCAGGTTATTATTTTATTAAAAGCGACGCATATCATGTTTAACATTCACTCCATGGTCCCGCTTTCAACGCAGAAAGATCAAATCGATTCATGTGCTTTTGGCTCCTTCACACTTCCTCTTAACTTATCGAATCGTGTACGAGCACCATCCAAGCACTTTCAACACTACTTGGATACAACCCTTTGATTATTCCAGTTGGATCGTGTACGCACTCATCCAACTGCTTGTTCAAGAATTTGATTCTATGTTTATTGAATCGTGTACGAGGAGCTTAAGGGATAAATGTATCCCTATTATTTAGGATAAACTTTAATTTTGGGACCCCAGGTTCCGCCAGCTATTAAGACATATGTACGGTCTCTATGTCATTCCCTTCCAAATAATTTAAACTGACACTTCTATAGAACCTAATAACAACCAGAAATTTATAAAGTATTATGAAAAATTATGTCTCATTATTATTTCGTTAAATACGCACTCTAGTTTATTCACAAATGCGGAACTATATGAATGCTTTGTATGGCGCGTATTTATGCTTCAAAATCTCGGATTACAGTGTCGAAAGAGCAAAGAAAGGTTAGAGAAATGTAATGTGAGATATTTTTATTACACGCTATGCACATTGCCTTTAACACTCCAACGTACTTTTCACTCTTTCACTCTTATTTCATAATTTGAAACTGTATTGTTTTTTGTTTCAACTCTTCCACACGCTTTGCAAAAATTACAATCCTCCTGTAAGTTTTACACATTTAGGTCCCCTAAAGTAAAATTTGTTCATTTTTTCTAATGAAACTGATCTGAAATCAGTTATGTATAGCGTGGGCCACAAATTCCACAAACGATTGCGTTTATTAGCGGAAATTTATCGAACTATTAAGAAAAGTTGATTAACGTTAAAAAAAAAACTAAAACACACACACATATATACATATATATTTAATATCTTCAAAACAACACATTACTTTCTCATTATTCAAATATGGCTTCTAGCCGCTCAAACGGTGGATACGTTACATCCAAGCGTACACAAGATGTGCCGTCGATACACACCCTTCATTACGCCCTACGCCGCTCAATTCGGATAGCAACAACGGCGCATGAAACGGTACAACGGCATAATCAAGGGTACTAAATGGTGGATTCGGATGGACCTATTATCTTTAACAAAAAAACAAAGTTCACGGTCCGATGTTTGAAACACAACTTATTATTAAAATCGCGTATTAAATATACATATTAAATGCACAACACATTGTTTCGTTTACGTCTTTAGCCACTATCAAGTGTATTGTTAATAGAATCATATTCCTTTTTAGTTTTAGTTTTTTTTAATATTTGAATTCTTATTGTTGCCAGACTATATTTATTTATTTGTTGAGAACGTTATTTTTCCGTTTTAGTCTAATTCTATTTAAATATAGAAATAAAGGAATTCAGATATTTAAAAAACCAACGAAAAGAGAAATGATTTTGTTATAATAATGGATACAGACGTAGTCGAAACTTTGTGTTGTGCGTTTAATATGTCTATTTAACACACGATTATAATAAGAAATTGTGTTACAGCTAGAATTTACTTAAATATTAACTATGAGTATGTTACAGCAAATATATCATGGTCCAATAAATATGCAACCTCAACCAGGATGTGAAAAGGCACTGTTAATCATTTGCGCTGTTAGCTGTTTTAATTATATAGAAGGTTACCTAAAGAACAAAAAAAAATAATTTCTAGAAAATGATCTTTTTAATTTGTTGAGAATACAAAAAATACACTTTTTATTAGACCATTCCAAGGTCTCTACTGTGATTATTTCATAACCCGTGGGTAAAAATGGAGAGTAATTGTAAATACCTGTATATGTGCGTTCTCTTCTTTAATAGGAGTTGTTTCGTCATTGTTTTCAGACGGCGCTGCCTACTCCGCACGCGATGTAATTAATATCTTGAATAATCATAAAGTAACAGTATGATTATATGTCTTGCATGGCTATAAAGAAGTTCGTTATATATTTTTTTCTGACAAAGTAGTTATCTCGAAACTGTGTTTCAGTAGAGTGACAACGTAACTTTATTACATAGGTGGAAAAGGAAAACAGATTTGATTATATTTTAGATTTCATACGAAACTAATTACAATCAATTTCCAGAGTGTTTTCCAATTCACAGCAGAGTAGCTGATTCTCAGTTCATGACTGTAGCAGGTGAGTTTTTGATGTGCTGACAATATGAAACTTCCATTTTGTGAAGCTTACTTCGCTCACTTATTATTCGCTTGTTTCGGTATACGAAATATATGAAAGTTCCGAACTAAAAGTAAATAAGAAAGTTTGAAATCATGCAAGGGAATTAAAGTACGAATCAGTCGATGACAGGAAAAATTAGAACAAAGAAGTTATTGATGATATAGGTTTTTCTAATGCTTTTATTTAGTGTAGACATTTCTCTTTAAGCTAAGCAATTGAACATCCAGGGAATAGGTCGGATATGCAAATATCGGTGAGCTTAGAGAGAACTGAATCGATACCAAATTATTCAAAGTTTTATTAGTGTTATATTTAATACACACATGTCTATATTTAAATATATACCTTACACTATAATAAATACTCCTAACAAGTTTACAAAATAAAATATTGCTGGGTTGCTAACCAAGCGTATGGAAAGAGAGAAGCAATACACGATTGCCAACAAAATGCAGTAAAACAAGTGACCAAAACAACAGAGTTGGAAACTACATTCAATAAAAACTGAAAGACCGAACAGGTTTAGAAACAAGGGAGCAAAGTTGGAACGAATGAATAAAGGGTACTTCCTTTTCCTTTTTGGTAAAAAAAATGTACATTTTTAGTTGGTTTGCTTCCAACGCCGTATTTTTATTTTCCAGGGTGGCTTCTTGGAATAACTTGGAAAAATTCTAGGCCTTCTTATATGGGATAAAATATAGTAAAGTAGTTATGAGAATTTGATATTAAGTTAAAAATAATTATGAAGTCGTCTCTTGTTTGTTTAATTTATGTTTGGTAAAGTACAAAAGTATATTTAAAATCATTTCTGCATTAAAAAAAACAAACAGTTATTGTTGTTGGTAGGGTAATACAAAAATATTTTAGCGCCATCTATTGAGCAATTTTTAAAGTATGTTAGAGAATGTGCTTACAGATTACGATTTGAATTGGTTAGAATGTTTGTTGTATATAATAACAATTCATTACTGTTGATCAGAATAACCTAATTGCAAAGTCTGATTGAATTGAGTATTTAGTAAAATCATAATCATCAGAACTTTACATGAAAGCTTGCGTTGGTAAAAGTTTCGAGCCGAGTCCTCTGTCGAAGGATGTTCCTAAAGGTGGAAGAGTGTCCCTGGAACTTTTAGCTACCTTACGATTGTAGAAAGTAAATTTTAAAATTGGTTTTAATCGAGTGTTTAAGTAAAGAGTAAGGAGAATTGTAAAATGTGTTGGGATGTACAGAAGTATAAACCACTTATTTGAGGTTGAGTAACCAATTGAAACGCGTGTTGATAGATATAAGGGCTGATTTTAATGAAAGCTTGATTAGCTAAAAGTTTCGAGCCGAGTCCTGTGTTGGAGGAAGTCCCTAGAGATGGTAGAATGTCCCTCGAACTTTTAGCTACCTTACGATTGTAGAAAGTAAATTTTAAGATTGCTTTTAATCGAGTGTTTAAGTAAAGAGTAAGAAAAGTAAGGAGAATTGTACAATGTGCTGGGATGTACAGAAAGTCGGAAACACTTTCGCTAGGAATCAGATCTTCTCGCATGTATTGCCAATCATACTGGAAGTCACTTGGAAACACTTTTGATTGGAATAGTCCCCTCTCGCTTATCTTGAAAGATAATCCTCTCCCGTGTAAGAAGCAAATTCTTTACTCAACCACAGGAACCTCAAACTGTTTCTTTACAGGCAATGGAAGAACAAGTACGATAACCAAGTTAAGTTCGATAGTCTGAACGTAAGTTAATTTTACTCATATGTTCTACCATCCTAAAATATTAGTAATCTAAACAAGGCATTACTCAGTGTTTAATTTTCATCGCTCAGGGTTGAAGAGAAGTGAATTTGAAAGTAGAATCGATTCGTTTCACGTTAACTGGTCCTCAAGTTTATTGAAAGATTTCGGAAAATAACGAATTGAAACACCTGGTTTATTCTATATTACATTTGCATTCGTGCTTTTCAAATGTCAACTATTTAAGATTTCAAAATGCGTATATAAAAGTAACCTAACCCACTGTAAATTAGTAAAGATAGAAAAGAATGAACATAAGATAATTGGATCGGCTCTGCGGTATAAAAGCCGAAAGAATTAAAACAATCCGTATGAATATACTTGAGGAATGTGGTTATAGCTTCATTTGCTTCTATTTGAAGCGTGTTCAAGATATATAAAGTTATCCTACGAATGCCTAACCAAATATGGAAAATTTCAAGTGTAAGCAAGAACTGACCTTTATATAATACTATAAAAATAATTGTTTGGTCTATGAAACAAAGAAGTAATTTTTACGATGACAATGCGTTTTCTATTTACACAGCTTTTGTGGACTACAATATTAAACCATACGGGTGTATAAAATATATTTTTTTTAGTACTGTATGGAATATAAACTCTATTATTACTGTTTGTTTCCCGAATGTTACTGGAAGCGTTTCCAAGTGGGCTCTGAAAGTTACTAATCAATACGACTGCGGAACCTTGCGGAAATTTTTGAAAAAAATAATTTGCTATGGGAACAGGGTGTGGATAACCAACTGATGCCCCCCTTAACTTTACGGAAAGCACTTTTGCGTATTTGTGTAATAAGAAAATTAATAAATTTCCCACTTTCATTTAGGAAGGAAATTATTGTATGATGTATTTTCATAGTAAGATCCTTTACTTAGCGAGCACATTTTACGATGTATTCACACAGTAAGATCCTTCACAGCACTTACGCGTATTTTCATAGTAAGATCCTTCACAGCACTTTCACGTATTTTCATAGTGAGATCCTTTACTTAGCGAGCACATTTTACGATGTATTCACACAGTAAGATCCTTCACAGCACTTTCGCGTATTTTCATAGTAAGATCCTCCACAGCACTTTCGCATATTTTCATAGCAAGATCCTTTACTTAGCGAGCACATTTTACGATGTATTCACACAGTAAGATCCTCCACAGCACTTTCGCATATTTTCATAGTAAGATCCTTTACTTAGCGAGCACATTTTACGATGTATTCACACAGTAAGATCCTTCACAGCACTTTCGCATATTTTTATAGTAAGATCCTTTACTTAGCGAGCACATTTTATGATGTATTCACACAGTAAGATCCTTCACAGCACTTTCGCATATTTTCATAGTAAGATCCTTTACTTAGCGAGCACGTTTTACGATGTATTCACACAGTAAGATCCTTCACAACACTTTCAAGTTTATCATTCGGATGGTGGTTATGTTAATTTTAACGAAGTTCACAAAGTCAGAGCTAGTTCGTTTTGTGTGCGAGCGAAATTAACTGAGAGTGACTTTCCGAATGGCTAACTAAATGAACGGCTGAACTGTGTCTCGCTGCAGAAAATGTCCGTTCGAGATGTGTGGAGGAAAGTTGAATAATATTATAGTAAAGGTAAGCTTAATCAAATGATAGATTTTATATGTTTGAATTGAGAATCAGTATTACTTTAGAATCAATTCATTTTTATAATTTAATCCTCTTTCCTGTAAGAAGAAGAAGAAGAAGATTCTTTACTCTAGAGAAAACCTCTTCATATATTAGGAAATTATAATAGATCGAACCTGCCTTACTTAAACTTAAATGTATGCTACCTTCATGATTTTATTTTTTTCTTTATTAAAATATTTAGTATGGTAGTAGTGCGTATGACTTTTTAAAGTATAACAGAATGATGGGAGAACTAATCTACAATATGTGACAGTACAATTAATTCATTTATGTCCATTTTTTATATTTTGGTTTTATCACGTAACAAGTAGATTCTTTACTCTATGGAGACCTCTTCCTGTTTGTTTACAAAGAATTGTACTACAAGCAGGTTAACTTTCATAGTCTGAAGAGCAAGCTTGCATGTAAATCAGCTCTAAGGTAGATTCTGAGGTCTTTAGCACCGTATGCTCGCCAATGTAAAAAACTAGCGTAATGTATGTTTAATTTTAAGCGGACACTTTCTTCTTTTCTCATGTTCTGAAGCATGATCGCAATGTGTTATATGTTCTTGTGCAGAAACAGATGATCACTTTTTTAAACTAAAACAAAGTTCATCGGTACGATTACTTGCGAGTTGCGATATATGTTTTTTTATTAACAATTAGCCACAGTGATGCCGTGGCTATTTCCCACTTAAAGGGTTACGCCCTTTTTTGGGATGAGATTTAATGAGAATGTATTTGGTAATATATAGGAGATGGTCAAAGAGGTTTTTGGTATACTATTTCTACTTATTTCATTAAACATTTGGACATTACGATTTTGCATTGTAATCATACGTGTATATAGATAGGATTTACATAAGAGCAAATAAATATATCAATCAGATTAATGATGAGAATGCAGTGCTATCACGTCACAACTACAGCATTGAAAGTGTTAATTTGCACGAATTTATATTTACTTCTGTCCCCGGGGCTCTTCGGGCACTGATGAGATACGTAATGAGCCCTATTTGTTTCTAATGGTTTACTGTGCATTAGATGGTAAGATGAAATCAGGCGGGTCTGGGGCTGTGAAAGTTGTTATTTGCGGTAAGTCAATGTGATCGTCGGGAAGCGTGGTGATATAGATACTGGAAAGAAGTGAAAGCGGGTTGTTCATTAGAAGTGGGCGTTCCTGCGTGTAGGTGGCATTATGTTGAATGGTGTCTAAAAGCAGTTGGTGATTATTTTCATATCGACCAGTGATGTATTTTAGGCGAAGTGTTTCTAAATGGAACAGGATGTGTGGGATTGTTACTCGAGCATATAGATCCTCAGTAGGGCTTGGTAGTTTTATACGATGTGCTATACGGAAGGCGTGGCGTTCTAGGATTTTGAGTTTATTGTAGAATGACTGAGGAGCAGATACCCAAGCAGTATGTCCAAATGTGAGTACAGGTCTGAGGAATGCTTTGTATGTGTTGATAATTGTTGATGGTGCCATTCCCCAAGTGGTTCCTGTGAGTCTTTTTAGTAAATTTAAACGGTTGTTTGCTTTGAGGGTGAGTTGTTTTAAGTATGGGTTCCATGTCAAGTGATGATCGAAGGTTATGCCTAAATATTTGACAGTACGGCTTGGACGTATGCGTGTTTGTTGTACCTGGAGTTCTAGTTTTGAAGGATTGCGTTGCACTCGTGATCGCTGTTTAGGTGGCAAGAACAGAATAGCTTGAGTTTTTAATTCGTTTATGGTAAGTTTCCATTTAGAACACCATCGGATGAACGAATCTATTGCTGTTTGCATTGTACGGTTAATTTGTTGTATTGTGCGTGCGGTGGCGAGAAAGGCTGTATCGTCTGCATATTGATAGAGTTGTATATTTGCTGGTAGAGTTGGTAGATCTGAGCAATATAGTATATACAACAATGGAGAGAGCGCTGAACCTTGAGGAACTCCTGTTTGAAGAAGGACTGGAAATGAGCTGGATTGGTTGATGGTTATGTAGGCAATACGTTCGGTGAGGAAATTGTAGATATATCGTATATGAGCTAAGGGTAATTGAAAATTCAGAAGTTTCCAGATGAGTCCATGATGCCATACTTTGTCGAATGCTTTTTCAAGATCGAACAGAACAAGGCACGAGGGTTTACAGGTGTTGAAATGGTTTGTGATATGGTTTGAGAGGCGTAGTAATTGATCCTGAATACTGTAGCCGGGTCGGAATCCTGCTTGGTAGATTGGTAGGAGGTTTCTCTCTTGTAAATGGACGTGTAGGCGTTTTACAATAATTCGCTCGAGGATTTTACTTAATGTTGGAGTTAGTTGGATAGGTCTATAGGATGTTACGGAGCCAGGTGGTTTATCAGGTTTTAGGAACATAAGCGTCTTAGAGGTTTTCCATTCTGCTGGGATGAAGCCGGTGCGTAGGATGAAATTAAAAATAGCCGCAATCAGTTGAAGAAGTCGAAGAGGTCCTTCTTTGATATGTCTGTACGTTATACTGTCCATTCCCGGAGCAGTATTTTTCTTCCTGGCGATGGTGGTGGCGATTTCATTGACGGTGATGGGTGCAGTGAGGTATCTATTCTCATTTATTCGATGCTCCAAATGAGGCTGCAAAGCTGGTGAGTTCATGTTGAGTCGGTTCGCTGGATGCATTCGTTCTATGTGAGGATGTGTTGGTCTGAATATCTCCTGTAAATAGCTGGCAAAGGCGTTTGCTTTATCGACATCAGTTTGTAGTGGTTGATCGTCTTTTAGTAATGGATAGGTAGTTTTTGTACTTTTACCTGTTAGTATGTTGAAACGTTTCCAAAATCTGGTAGGATGTGCTGTATCTCGAAGTTCGTTGCATGTTTTTATCCATTGTCGGAGCTTATAGGCTACTATATAGTTATGTACTGTTTGCTGGAGCTGCCGATGAAGTTGTAACGAGGCAGGGTTTCGAGTTCTGATATAGTCCCTGAAGGCCTGTCGTGAGCGCTTTACCAGTGTGAGATAGTTAGGTGGTAGCTTCGGTTGATATGATGATAACTGGGTTGTAGGTATGTGCTCTTTTGACGCTGCCTGAATGGTATCGGTGATTGTGCTCAGTGTCTGGTATAATTCTTCCTCGTTTTTTGGTTCCTGTACGCTGTCGAGTCTATTACTGATATGGTCACGGTAGTGGTTCCAGTTTGCGAGATCAAATCTTGTGGTTGTTCGGAGGATGGGTGGGTTTTGTTGCTGTGAAGGTTGGCGATGGAGGATTATTTTGATTGGAACATGGTCGCTTCCTATAGTATCCAAAACTTTGATTTGGGTGCGGTTGGTCAAGTTAGGGGAGAGAATAACTATATCGGGGGTGGTTTGGGAAATTGGTCGCGTTGGTTTTGGTAGGTTTTGTAGGATGCCGTTGGTGTTATTTGTGATAAAGTTACGAAATTGATCTTTTTGCCTGTCCGATCTGCTGTGGATATTTACATCTGCCATAATGATGTATGTTCTGAAATTATTTGAGATGTGTTGAAAAAACTGTAGTGGAATTATATGACCTGGACGTACGTATATGGTTACTAAAGTTACATAAAGGTTTTTAAAATAAAGGGTCGATATAATGTATTCGGGCAGATTAGGTTGTGTAATACGATGTATACGATGTGGTATGGTGGGTTTGAATCCTATCGCTACGCCTCCGTTTGCTCTTAGTGCAGGAATGGTGCTTGCGTTATGTATGAACTGGTAGCCAGATATTTTACATTTTGATTGTGCTTTAAGATGAGTCTCGTTTAGCAAGAATGCATGAACCTTTTCCTCCAGCAGTAATGTTTCAAAAAGTGGTTTATGTTGAGTAAGTGATCGGATGTTTAAAAATAATAATACAATATTCATGATTAATTGAGCTCTGTGGTTGCTTTTAGGAATCGTTAGGCATTGGTGGTGCAGTAACGAAATGCACGTAAGGCCCTGAATATGTTGCTTGGAAAGTAACGTGGAATACCTGTTTGGCTGCATTTTGTATTTGTTGTAAAATATGATTGCGTTGTGCTGGTTGAACATTTTGTAGAGTAAGAGTAACAAATGATAAAACTTGTTCGACGGTAATTGGTTTAGTGAGGATTGGGTGTTTATCTTGAACAACATCGGCGTAAGATGGTTGTTCGTGAACTCTAAGTGGTACTACTAAGTCAGGTTTGCTAGGTTCTGGTTGAGGTCGAGCTTTGCACTTGTAACTGTAAGTGGGGTGTGGCTGTTGGCAAGTTGAACATTTTGGTGGATGTTGCATGTTAGCACATTGCTTAGTGGGATGAGGACCGGTGCAGTAACCACATTTATGTTGATTCGGACAGTTGTTGGTTGTGTGTGAACTGTAGGTTTGGCATTTTTCGCAACGTATAGGAATTGGTGCTTGTGTGCGAGATGGCTCCACGCGGTGTCTTTTCCTGTAAATATAAGCGCCAAGAGTGAGTAGGTCAGTTACAGTTTCCTGAGATTGTGTTAGTACGCGGACGAGATATGTAGGACCGGATTGGCATTTAATACGCATGACTTTTGTGAATTCATATTCCTCTTGCTTGAGTTCTTCGCCTATTTCTTCATCGGTCCATTCTGGGTCTACTCCACAGATGACGACTGATAATAGTGGTGGTTTTCGAGGTGGTGGTGGTTGTTTGATGCGCTGACTGTTTAGGTTAATCATAGTTGCAGATTTACCAAAGATTTCCAGGCTATGTTTGTTTCTGATTGATGTTGCTAAGTTTGGATCCGGTGATTTAATGATCATGCCGTTTCTAGTAGGTATGATTTGATTGATGCTTTCCCGCGGTACATATTTACAGAATTGCAGAAGAACTTGTTTTGGATTTTGAAACTTGATTTCGTAATTGCTGAGTAGGAATGAGTAAGTTGAGTCTTGGGTTGTAAGTGCTGGTTGGTTTTCCATAATCGTGACTTCTGAATCGCTTTCACTTTCGTGTTGAACATGCTGTTTTTTGCTTGGTGGTGAGTTTTGTTGAGCATTATCTGTTGTACGAACAGGGGTACCAGAACGAGAGCGAGGTTTAGTTTCGCTTCCCTTTCGCATATGCCTTGAACGTTCTATTTTTCGATATGAGCCTGGTGTTAGAACCGTTTGCGGGAGTCCGGCATGCTTTCCGTCCGACATATTAGTAGTCAGTCCTGGGGCCGAAGCCCGTGAAATATTGGAGGAAAAGGAATAAAACGTGAATAAAAATGGCTAATGAGATGATCTTTGTGCTATGCCAGCTAACTAACTAACAATGAATTGCCGTATTTTTTACTGGTGGCACTCCCAGTGGCTTGAAGACATTAGTAAGTTCGTTGACCGTACTTTTTGACTGGTGGCACTCCCAGTAGCATGAATATGTAAGTAATGTTCGTTGACCGTATTTTATACTGGTGGCGCTCCCAGCGTAGAAATATGTAAGTAATGTTCGTTGACCGTATTTTATACTGGTGGCACTCCCAGCGTAGAAATATGTAAGTAATGTTCGTTGACCGTATTTTATACTGGTGGCACTCCCAGCGTAGAAATATGTAAGTAGTCTCACTTATTTATCCTGGGGTGAGACCCAGAGCCTTGTATAATACCTTTAAGCGTTCAAGATCTATCTAACTTTACCCTCCGACACTGAAAAATGCCGTCAATCCTATTGTGGTCGTATATATGCTTTTCTCGCCTGTACGTCTGCTATACAGGGTCCTCGCTGGCACATTAACGAACCACAGCTAGGCTAGGTAAAGTTCAAAAATAAGTCAGGTTTTCTCTTACCCTCCGACACTGTAGAATATCGTCGATCCCAAAGTGATTGTACACGTACCGGTCTCTCTTATGCGTATTCAACACAAGGTCATCGGTGGCACGCTAACTAGTCACAGTTGGGCTAGGTTTCTAGAGAATCGCGATATATGCGGAACTTAAAGGCCTATGATAGCTAAGCGAATACGCTACTCTGCACGATCTGCTATATACGTTAACAAGCTGCGAACTAGTGTAATAATACAGGCATCAAAAAGTCATTTTCTTTTCTAAAAGAATCATAGATCCGTTCGATAAACTGCGCTTACTTTTATGAAAAGCTCTTTCACCTAGAGGCTTAATTGAATTGAACCTACCCGTCTCCCTGCCATCTAGTGAGCACACTGTAATAAGCCTATTAGAACAGCAAGTGAACGCTGGAAATATTTTAAAATTACAAAATAATTATCGTAATTGCTCTGATTGTAATAATGATGTTGTGTAAATACCTTGTGCCACTTTCTTGCATATTGTTAAAGCGACACTGATGGCTAAAATGCGATATATTTCGATAAATATAGAGATAAAATCATTATGTGTACATAGATACACATATCACTCATGGGACGCCCATAGGTGGTTCAATTCCCGTGCGACTTTCACCTAAAAAAAATCAGTATCTCTAGTTTATTACTCACAGTGAAAGTGGAAGTATATTTTTCAACTATGAATTTCTCTTAGATATCCTAATTCAGTGTTGGATTTGTCAGAGGGATGCCGGGGTCAGTTAAATGCGTAAAGTGAATGTGGGAGAGAGCAGAGTGCACAATAAAAGGACTTAGCTACATCTAATACATGATATAAGTGCGATTTATTTGACTTTTTCTGCACTACCTCAGGCTTTGTTTCATAGATCAAATAATTATTTTTATATTATTATATAAACGCCAGTTCTTGCTTACACTTGAAATTTTCCTTATTTGGTTAATCATTGGTATGATCACATTATGTATTTTCAACACGCTTCAAATAGAAGCAGATGAAGCTTTAAGCACATTCCTCGAATATGTTGATACGGATTGTTTTAATTCTTTCGGCTTTTATTCTGCAGAGCCGATCCAATTACTTTCTGTTCATTCTTTTTTATTGTTTACTAAGCTACAGTGGCTTAGGTTAGGTTATTTTATATACACATTTTCAAATCTTAAACAGTTGACACAACTCCCTTTTTTTACTGTTTACAAGTAAAGCTTAATGGGTGTATCGGCTCTGCGGAACTTCAACCAATCTGTCCCTTCGTACTTACCTCAAATTCTTTATATTAACGACTTTTGTTATATTTTGGGTGAATGTACTTCCAGTGTAATTATTTTGAATGCATCCAATGCATAGAGTGATACAAAATCAAGTGGGAAGGGTATGAATGCAAGGACAATTTTTCACGGACGTATGTGTGTTGATGCACTCACATCACTCTTTGATTTTACATCACATTCTTCTACAAGTTTTTCACGGACGTATGTGTGTTGGTGCACTCATATCACTCTTTGATTTTACATCGCATTCTTTTACATTGTACAGAACTGAAATAATACAAATAACTACATTAGAAATAAAACTACAGTGGCTGCATCAGATCTGTGGAACTTCACCCATTCTTTCATTTCGTACCTTACCTACATACATAGTTAATTAAGTAATTCTTTATATTTGGGACTTCTGCTACATGGCGGGTGAATGTACTTCCAGTGTAATTATTTTGGATGGATCCAATACAGAGAGTGATACAAAATCAAGTGAGAACGTTTAGAACTGAAATAATCCAAATAACATTAGAAGTGTAATTATTTTGAATGGATCCAATACAGAGAGTGATACAAAATCAAGTGAGAAGGGTAGGAATGCAAGGACACTTTATCTATTTAAAAAATGGAATTGAATTACGTTTTGTCTCTAGTTAAGGAGGTACATTCAACGAATTAGTAAAGCATCTCCATGCTCTATGTACACATGCGCGCATTATGTTTACAATTCTTTTGTGTAAGATAGTGTGAAAATGTATACCTAATTACATCCAAGAAGTATATTTTCCAGCTATGATTTTCTCTTGGGTACCATATTTTAGTATTAGATTTGTGGAGGAGACGCCAGAGACTGAACCAAGTTAGATTATTTTGTCTGCAAGGTCTTCAGCATTTAAGAAATAAAGTGACTGTAACTTTACTAGACTTTGAACATAAGTAATTTAAATATCGTATTAGTACTTTAATTTAAATTTAAAAACAAATGATTTATCCACACTTTTGTATATTTGAATTGTTTTGATCTTTACTCAATTGTTTGATAGAATGCGTACTAGATGGCAGTAGGGTAAAAAATGATTAGCTAGATACCGTACTTTTTAAAAGAGAGAAAGGGAATGAAATCTGGAATAATGCATAACAGAAAATATATTAACTTTATTTACTTTAACTTCCTAACTTTTAATTATTCTAATA
>JAGDQP010047390.1:425-15040 GCA_022664845.1 Lepisma saccharinum
GAAAAAAGTTGAAAAATTGCATATCAGTGATAATAGATTGCCTAAGAATTTAGAGGTAGAACAAAGTATACATATTCCACGATATTTAAATATCTCGACTTTTAGCTGAAAATTTTAGTTGTATTCGTTTCTGAATATTGCTTTAATGGCAAATAACCATGAAACTGTCACAGACTTATAAATTTACCTTGAAATAAATGTGATAGACAGATAATGCATAATCTAACTTTTGCAGATGTATAAATGTCTTTCCTCTGCCTTTAAAACTAATGAAGTTAGTCGATAATTTGTGGCGGAGAGTTTTGTGCTTTGCGATCTTCAATTACTCAACACCAACCACCCTGCTCGAAACGTTTTGTGTAATCCATTGAATGGCAATACTTCCGTAGTCGTGGCGAGGTCCACAGCAACATTCATGGGCCGATGGTCCTTATTCATCCCTACGTTAAACCGTGACATAATTTATGGCCTATCAGACAATAAGATTTGTTGCAGTAATCGTGGAGGGGGCAGATGGTAGTTAGCCCCTATGTCATTACTAGAGCTAGAATTTTTGTGTAATATCATACTGCAAAATATGTATATGAATATGTAACAAAAAACAATGAAATATGTAGAATATGTACGTAATTAAGGTAAAAATATGTAATACCAAATACACAAAATATATGTACTACAGGGATCAACATTTAGCTTTATTTAGCTTTTCATATACACAAAGATGATGCAATGTCTTTAACTCACTATCACTTTGATGCATATTCTTTTCCCATTTTTCTATATAGTTTACGTAAAATATTGCGTATTTATTGCAGCGATAAACATTTGCCTTTGTTTATCTTTTCATAGATACAACGGTGATTTAATAAATGATTAATAATTCGCCTCACTAACACATTTATGCACTATCAGGTATTTTGCCATATTTTCTACGGTTGTAGATTGAAAAACTTGAGTCAAGTTAGTCTGCCACAGGGTTTGCCCATTGAGTATCTAAAGTCCGCGATGTCCAACGTTTATAACAAAAACAGTTGTACATCGTAAACCACAATGTTAAAAACAATCGACAGTTGAATCTCATTACGTGCTTCGTACAAAACTTAATTAATTTTAATAGTATTTACACATCTTGCTCAAGTCGAAATAAGAATGAAAATAAGAATGTACGAAGGGAGAGGAGGCCGTCTGTGGCTATGTGTGAAGGTACTTTTGGGAATTTAATTCTTGTAACTGAGAAAACCCGAGTGAAACACCAGTCACGATTAAACACCATCAACCAGCGTTCTAGAAAAGTTTAATTTAGTTAGATCTGATCTTATCAATCTTTTAATCGCCTTAGTTACTCTGTGAAAAAATACCCTATCGGAACACATAGAATTGTCGATTTAATAGAGCAGCATCATCCAGAAAGAAAACGACTTACTTCTTCACTATTTAACAAAGACAACTAATAAATATTAAGCACACAATCACTTTCACTTGAGTTTCCTCGCAGATTTTAACACAGCAAAAACCTTACCTGTTTCATTTACCACGAACTAGTTACCCGGTAGCACACACTTCACGACTTCAACGGACTTAACTCGCAAACTGAAAGCACGTGGTGAATTACCTTCTGACTTTATCTTCCCCGTTCACGAATCAATTTTTAGAATACAGCTTTTAGATTAATTTTAAAAACACGAAAATCACAGTTTCAGTGTTTAGAAAAAGGCATTAAACTCTAGTTAACACAAATCGCGTTTTATCACGAAAGAAAAACGTCTCTGATCAAAGTCAACATGGGTGGTTCCCAATCTCACTCAGACAACACAAATATCCAGTCGAAGCAGGTCCAAGTGGTCACGTTAAAAATCACAACCAGAATGCCAGTATGAACGAAGGCTGTATTCAGGCACGATTCACAACAAAGGCACACACGTCTCTGATCGAATGTGAATACAATTTACTAGTTCATTCCAGCTAGAAATAAACTGTGTAACTTTAGGTGATATTCAAATTCTACAAGTTTAAAAAGGTTAAGTTTAGACAGGAGCGTACATGGGTAGTTAAATGTCGGCAGCGACCTTTTCGGTTTTGTAAACTTGATTTCTGAGCATGCTTAACAATACGATAGAGGATTCAAGGAATCACAGAAAACTATCACCAGTGATGTAATGGAGGATATACGCGGCTATACGGCGTATACCCATCCCAACTTTTAGGCATCTCCGTATACCTACCTCAAATTTATTAAATGCCCTGGTATATAGTATAGTAAGCGGGAGGTTTTGTTGCAACTAGCAAAGAGTATACCCACCTGAAAATTTAGCATTACACCCATGGCTGGAACCTAAATGGAGATGGAGAGAAATGACGTCAAATTTCGAGAAACCATTTTTGGATCGTCCTCTTGAACCATTTGAGGCACTGCGGTCAACACGAACATAAAGTAGATCGTTGAAAATAGACAATTCGGCAGAATACTAAAATATCTCGAAACATACATTTTGCCAATATGTAAACCAAAAATAAAAGCTGGCCGCGTACAAATTTTTGTGAACCACAAACACGATTTTTGTTACGACAATTGTGCGCCTTCTTTTTCGATTATCGATTACCATTAACAATTTCCTCCCTAACGCTGGAAAATACAACAATCAATATTAGAACCAGAATATTAAACAACGTTGATTCTTACTACATTTTTAATAACAATCGCTTACAGAATTCACACACATTTAAACATCACTACATTAATAAATAAACTACTTCATTTAATTCAAACACTAGTACCTAGTCATTTACAAACAATTCATCCAAGATCAATATCCTTTTCCGCTTCTACTAATACTAAATCATTCACAATTTAAAATTTCCAATTCGTTAATTAATTCGGGACCAAATACTAAATTCAATTTTTAATTCCAAACCTTTTACCATTAATTCATCATTCCGAAAAGTTAATTAAGGGAATTAGTTGTGTACATCGTAATAGAAATTTGTAGGAAATTCCAGATAGAATTTCGTCGTAATTCCATCGTAATAGAAATTCCAATTTTTATTTCATTTCTCTATTCATACAAATAAACATCACTAGTTCAATCAAATTTTCCATGCTTAATTTGTTGGCTATAGATGAAAATATGGGGCATAAAACTAGATTACGTCAAAATCAAACATAGAAATGCAACAAAATTCATTTAAAAAACTCAATCATTTTCGCCTAAAACGTGAGAAATCAATTAGACTAGTCTGAAAAATATTAGATCTAGGGTAATTGGGGGATTTTTAATTCTCGCTTAATTGAACCTAACCGGTTCTCAACATCAAAGACAATATCAAAATCATTCTTTTCGTCAAAGAAATTTTCCTTAATTCAAAACTACCATCTTCGGCAACCTCTCGTACCTCTGTTTCGTTTATTCTCAAGTTATTTCTAATTTCCTTACCAACAAATTTATCTTCTCTTTCAAGACCTTAACATTGATTTCTTTTAACATCCCTATCACCACAATTTACAAACCCTCTCTGGTCACCAATAAAATTTATCCTATTAAACCTTCCCCGATCCGAACATGCCTCTCCAAATTTAGCCTGATCAGGAAGGTCATCAAATTTAACGCCTGATCTCTCCTGTGTCTGGTTTCTCTTCTGCTTCCTCACTCCATCAACTTTATCCATCTGTCTTTGCTTATCACTGAACCTATCCTGTTCATAGTTCCTTTCTGCGCTCATCAGCATAACCTTCTGTTCGGATTTCTGAAACCTCTTCCTTTCCTATCAAAATATTCCTACTCCAATTTGGCACTCATATAATCCAAATAGTTCATTATCTTACTTTTCAATTCTAACATCCTAACCAGTCTTCCATCTGATACGCACTTCTTAACAATCCCTGAATCCAACCAGCTCAATATAGTTCTCACTAATTGACTTCATCTTGTTCAATTTCCAAAACTGCAGCTGAATCCACAATTCTATCAATTTGCTCCAATACATTGTCTCCACTAACTTGTTTTCTGTAAACACAGTTCTGATCAAATGACTTTCAACAAACGAAGAAATGAATTTTCTTCTTAATATCCGTTTCACTTCTGTTAAATTCAGTTCATTTTTTGCTCAAAACCGAAGCACCATCTTCAATTCCCTTTTGCTTTCTGAAGCAAACACCTCATACTCAATTTGAATGGAACACTTTCATACTTGACGAGTATTTCCATTTTAATCAAAAATTCAAACATCGCAATTCCATCCGCTGCATCCAACCGGCCTCCTTTCAACATTTCTTGAATTCTGGCAAGAGCAGAGTTAAACTCAAACTTCTCCATAAGTCTTTCATCAATCGCAATTTCTTCCACGGGATAAATCAAAAAATAAAAAATAAAAGATAAATCATAAAAAAATCAAATCCGAGAATTGATCACAATTAAATCTCCTATTTCGAAAACCATCCTTATAAAGTCTTCTACCTTCCGAAGACTGATTTCTGTTTGCCTCAATCGAAGTTTGTCGACGAAAATAGTTCATTCTATTCAATTCACCAGGGGCACCAAATTTACACTCTTCTAGATTCAATCTGGGAACCGCATTCTCTCGGGAACTCATCACATCTTCTCTCCTGTGCGAATCACCAAATTTTCGGCCATCTCTAAACCTTCTCAAACTCTCATCTTCTTTTACAAACTTCTTCACTCTTGTTTCTTCTTCAGAACAAAATTCAGAACTTCTCCCAAATCTAACATTTCCAGGAGTAGACTGCAAGGGATGAAGAACTTCACAAACAATTCTTCCTCTTCCACGTTGCAATTGGCTGCTTCTAAATTCCCTTAACTCTTCTTCCATCTTTCTTCCTGTTTCATATGGACTCATCTCTGATTTCTTACATTCATCTTCATATCAAACTAGCTCTTCACTCCGTAAAATTCCTCCAGTTTGTCTGTCATCTAAACCTCCGGTCACAATTCTACCACCTAGGCCAACTTCTAAATCTATATCAGTTCTATTTAATTCACCAAAGTAAGAATCCACCAAACCAGTTTTGTCCAATGTCAGAAAGGCTTCGTCAATTCTTTCATTTTGACTTTCAAACAAAATAACCTTAACGAACGTCGACCTGTATAAAACAAGCATAAGTCTCCAAGCCCAGAAACTATCTATTGCATTTTTCGGCAAGAACTTCCATTCACAACCTTTCCAATCTGAAAGCCTCATTCGGAGAACAAATCTGACTCGTTGAAGGTTTACCAACAATGGTTAAACAGATTTCGCATACTTCGAACACAATCTCTATTTTAGAAACCAGAGAATCAAAATAAACAAATACTAACATTGAACACA
The DNA here is from genome assembly GCA_022664845.1 of Lepisma saccharinum. Classification (NCBI taxonomy): domain Eukaryota; kingdom Metazoa; phylum Arthropoda; class Insecta; order Zygentoma; family Lepismatidae; genus Lepisma; species Lepisma saccharinum. Next base: position 5,745 of record JAGDQP010047390.1, read on the forward strand.
ATTACAATTACCGTAATTCTGAGATTCCCAATTTTCAATGCCCAAAATATATTAAAAAAACAACGAATCCTTGACAATAATTTCAAAAAGCGTTAGACTCAAAGCGTACAATTTCACCCCTTGGAGCCAGGAACATAACCTATTTCTCTATCTAACGAGAACCTACTAACAGTGTAGGACAACCACAAGAGAACCTATCTTAAGCCTACTAAAAATTGAGAGCGACTCACACACATAGAGATACACTGAGAGCGCTTTTATCAGAGCAGACCCCCTGAGTCTTTTGGAGAGCAACCGCGGTTATCTTGTAACCTGAGCATGCCTTCGTAGTAGAGAATTTAAAAAACGCGTTAAAGAAAAGACACGCCGCGGAAAACTCAAGATACCCTTAGAGCAATATGGTCGGTGAAAAATGTCGGTCAAATATCAGGTTACCTTCAAAACACAAATAAAATCCTGGCTCCAATCGATGTAGTTTATTAATATCATCTCCCTCCTTCGTCCAACACCTGTACACAATTACTCAAAATTCACAAACTCAAACACTGTTCCAGGTATACATAATTTTAATTCAAAAACGTTTCAAACTAGTTCAATATAAATTAAATCTGTAATATAAACGTAGTAGTTTCCTCAAAGTCCAATAATTCAATTACTTCCAACGCGACAAAACAATAATATTTACGGAATACATTTACATTAATCGACGAAGAAAAAAGCACATAAACAAATCTCTTTTATTCCGAAAACAAGGCGGTGTTCAATCCTTAAACCACCAAAGTTAGTTTATATCAATCTAATTCACTTCTCCCAGCTTCGGTCTACGGTCAGACTATTTAGGGGGTGGGGGATTTAATCTATAAATCCAAGAATTATCAAAATTACTTTATTTTAGTCCCTTAAGGGGGGAGATTTTATTCTGAAAATTATCTTTGATAATTCACTTTTATTATTGACTCACTAACCTGACTTAGCAATGCTAGCTTTACTTAGAAGCAGGGATAAAATAATGTCAAATTATTATTAAAAATTTAAATTCAAAGCCGCAAAATCAAATTTATTTTCACATCAAGAATCCTTTAGGTATCGATATTTACTAATATTCAGCTGCTTTGTTTCGTATAATTCAAAAACAAACGTCAGTATTAATTTTCTAAACTAAGATTTTATTCAATTTTCCTCACCAAATCTTAACTCACTTTGATATTATTTTTATTTCAAAGTTTAGCTAATACTCAAATTCTTACATTTTTTTAAAAAGGCAATGGTTCAGTTTAATCCTAATTCCAAATACAAAACAACACAGAACAAAGTTCACTCATGACTCAAACCAAGTGGTCCATAACTGGTACAAACATGTGTAACTACTCCACTTTCGGGCCACCCCGCTATCGCTCGCTCCACAACAACTCAACCAATCAAACGCAGCTACAAAAACAAAATTACTCAATATACTTACAAGCCAAACCAACAAACTGCGTACTCACAACCCAATAAAATTTACAACTCTCTGGATTCTCAAATCCCTCAGTGAACCTAATGCTTACAAGGACACATCCGAGTCTACTTTCCCAAATTTTCTGACCAAACTCTTGAATTAACTACCAACAAAGACACATCAGACAATCTCCTGGGATTAATTGTAGTACTGCACCAAACAATAATAAACGAGAAACAAACGTTCAAATCCCCCGTCAGAACTAACCTGACTTTCCGGTTTGCTGACCAACAAATTCCACACAGCGACACAACACACAAACCACGATCAAAACCTTGGCGCCTTAAATAACTAACAAGTATTAATAACTCAAATCACAAGCGCGCCATGTTTTAACGAATTACAAGTACTAATTTAACCTAACCTGACTTCAAGCATTCAAACCACAGAACAAAAAATATCTTGAATAGCACTCTGGACAACACTCCTAACACAAACTCAATTTCAATCACACCACGAGTGCCTCTAAAGCCAATACCGTTACGCACTATGCAGAGTGACTTCACCGGTATTGGGCCACTAACTAAACCACAGCCTGGATTAGTTTACCGCTATCCTACTTAGAAATTTTATTTAACTTCATGTTTTAATGCAAGCAAGCTCTTGAATAATTTAATTTACTCGCATTTCAGATGTAACGTCCGGACACGTTCCTGACCACGTTTCCTCCTGCCACAACTTTCTTCTACAAACTGGTAAAGAATATTATTATTAATTAATTCACTTACCTCGACTTAAATAGTTTTTAGTTGTATTTATTCTTTTTAAGTGGTGAGATTAATTTAACTTATTTTAAACCATTATATATGCAACCTCCTTTCAAATCCGGGACGAAAGATTTTATATTACAGGAGACTTGTGAATAGAGAAATATTTCTTAGCTTGCGATTGGTTAGTTGTAGTTTACGGTGCTATGATAAACAAGCATTTGAAATTGTGTACTCTCACGCAATTTTGAGAAAAAAACACATTGGGTATTGTTGGTTTGTCATGATAACAATCAAATAATCTTGCGTTAAGAGTTACTATTGTTAGCAGGCTGCAACTAAGGGGGTACTTATCCGTTAGTTTTCATCGAAGGAGAAATAATAATGATCATAATTAGCATGGGATTCCTAAGGTTTCGATGAAAATATTGTCCTTAATAATTTTTAAGTAGTTCAGATTCAAAAGTGATTTATAGAGGCTGGCATTGCAAATTTGATGATTTCCGAAGTCTTTTGTAAGAAAATGCCTTCAACACTCTGTTCATCTTGAGTCTTTAATTACAAGCAATAATAATCATAATAATAATCCAGGCCGCTTATTTGATAACTGTTAAGAAGTCTCCTACAAAGAAATGCTGTCATCATCCTTTACATATTCAGGACGAACAAAACTCCTTAGATGGAAATGAAACAATTTCGCCCGGATTTTCAGTTTCGGTGTGTAAAGTCAAAGTTGGGAAGTGTAGTATTGCAATGTTTCTATCGATTTTTGACCGCAAAAAATAAGGTTGGGGTTTTGTCAAGAATTTGGGGAATGACACCCCCAGTCTGTCGAAATTACTGAGTTGGGGGACTGTACACATGTGTTTCAGCAGCGAACGTCCAATTTAGATTTATGTGTCGCTGGAAAAGTATCTTACAGATTTTTCGAATACTTTAACGATCTTCGTGGTTCCAGATTCTGAGTTGAAAGTTGTCGACGGACCGACAGACATGATCTATGCAGCTTTCACATCGTCTCGCCGAGACCTTACAAACGATACTTCAATTACCTTTGTGACTCCTATTTGATCCAGAGTTTAAAAAGTTGTAGATAGGCTGTGATATAACGCTCCCCAGCTTTAGTTGCTGAGGCATAAAAGCATTTAAAATAACCTTTAAATGTCCTTGCGTTTTGGAGACACCCACAAGTCCGTAATGTATCTCTTACGACGGTATATATATATATATATATATATATATATATGAGCTCCTGCGTACCCTAGTCGGTAGCGCGCTCGACTTCAGCGATCACGGTGAGAGCTTCGGCTCTCCTCTCCCAACCCGTCTGGTCAGCGTGGGAGCAGAAGACCAACTCCTCCCTTCGGGGAGAGGCCTGATCCACTAGTGGATTGAATATGGCTGTGATTTATTATTTATTATATATATACAGTATATATATATTGTTGGATACTTATAAACGATGTATTACCGATATTATTGGAAGATAATGTATATCAATAGGGTGATAATCAAAATTCAAAATATGATGTAATTGGGTTCACAGTGTTTCAAATCCTGATTTTTACAAATGGTAGTACACTAATTTATATGACATTTGATATCTCCGTAAAGATGATGATAAACATCATGTGGTAAGCAGGGAATACAGTGTTTCGAACTGTGGACAAAACAAGCGTTCAAAATTGACTAATAACAACATTTAGTAAGGTCGCGAAGAACGTCTATGAGAACAACTAAGAAATCAGTTAAATTGTACCGATTCCGAAAAAAAATGAAGTGATTGCTGTTGCAGGGATCGAATGGACCCGAACGGCGTTCCGGTTCGTGAATATCTGCAAACTTCCTGTTCCGTCTCGTCACTAGTAATAATAGGCAAAATAGGCCAATTGCATGTTAGTAATGGTATATCTATCCATTTCGTGTCCTGAGCAATTCAGACTTTTAGTCAGTGACATATTTAGGGGAAGGTTCCGAAGCTTTAAGATACCCAAATACTCAGTTTAATGCACAATTATTATAACTATTATGCGTATTTAAATATATTTGAAAATATTCCATATCCAGGCACATTTTGACCCCTTGGAAGTATCTATTCTGAAGAATACGTTTCCCTGCTCATAGATTTTATTAAAATGCACTCCGTAATACTTTTGTGTAGTCTAATACTGCAGCTTAGCTACTTCTACCGTTGACCACTGGAAACGTCTCCAAATGCTGTTTTGCATCCTTATAGCCCCATGAAACGTACAAAAAAGTGGGCGCAAATACCAAAAACAATGCGTAATCTGCAAGAAATGATGTGATTTCTGGACGTACAAAACTCATGCTCACTGCTCGATAGGTGTTCCTTCAGATATATGCCGTTGAATATACTGCAAATGCCTGTAGTGTTATTATTTCACATGGTGAAATGCAGAATATGACACAAAATTATGGGGCAATTTGAGCCAAAAGCAGAATATAGGAGGCGGTATAAGTATCCTTGTACTCACATCATCCATTGATTTTACATCACATTCTGTATTATATGTTTAAGAAACTAACAAATCATAACATTGGGAGTATTCAGTGCTATATATAACTGAAGCACCCAATGGAAAGAACTACCTTGTATTTCGTACCGATAACAAAATGCATCGAAAATACAGAAAACGGTCTTTGCCGTGAGATTATACACAGAAACAAATTTACATTCCACAAGAGAAGTGCGCCTAATAAATATCACCTTGGTTTACTCTGTATTGTGCTGGTTCACTAGTGATGAGACTTTTTAAATAAAAACGGAGGTTAAGAAAACTAATCCACCCAGTGCATACTCATACAGTGTTCTTATGAACAGGAAGAGTCAGTTGTATAAATCCATCTGAAAAAAAGCTAATCATTTGTGAAACAGTGCAACACGTGCCCGTAAGACAAAGAACTAGAATAATGCTATATGCTCTATATTAGACCTAATTCTTTAACAGAGCCTTCAACCGTTTTGATTGTAGTATCTCAAACAAAATCATACAAACGTGAGTAAAATAATCTAAAGGTCCTGATTTTGTTCTATTTCTTATATTTTCGACGCATTTTAGTATCAGTAAGAATGCAAGTTCTTAATTCAAGTCATTCCCCAAAAGTTATTATTTCAAACTTTCATATATCATTGCAAGGATAAATCTACAAATGACATCAGGGTTATGGGCAGCTTGTGGCAGCCTGTATTGCACTTTATACTATTCATTCCGTTGCAAGTATTTTGCACACACCCGCAGCTCTATAAATACCTATCAACAAACAGCAATACAAAGAGTGTTACGAAAAGCCATGTGTTATTAGTTATTACATTTCATTAAATTCGTACTCGAGTTGATCAACATTTACAAACATGGTGGCATGTGAAGGAATGCTCATGGCGTCACTTCATGTTACGAAAAACACCCACTTTGCTTAAAAATCACAGACACGGTACCGATATATAGAGCTTTTTTTCATTATAGGCGATGCACTTAACGTTTAACACTCACTCCATGTACCTGTTCTTACCACGAGTAGCTAAATAGTCCTGTGTACTGTTCGCACTTCCATTCTAATTTCATACTTCCATAACTCAAGACTTTGTTTTATTTAGTTTCAACATTGCCATGCAACCATTACAATTATCCTTTAATTTTTTACATTTTTTGGCTGCCAAGAAATGCATCACACAGAACATGAGCTTTACGATATGAGGTGTTGTTTTTTTTTCTTGTTTTATTATATTTTATAGATATAGAAATGCAAACCGTGGCGCTTGGAGGTGTTTCCAGTGATCTATGTCAGAAGTAGATAAATTGCATTACCGTATATTGCTTATAGTTGATTTTATACGTTTAAGTTGACACAAACGTATTATGTCAGCGTATATATTACTTATTTCATCAAGTTATGGCGTGTATATACTTTATTTTATTATTTTCTGTCTTCAAAGTTCATAGTATCAGTTCATCTTAATATGTAATTCGTAAACTGGTATATTTGTTTGGCATGTGTAATTTAGAATATTTAACACAGCGCTAATATTATAACAGTTTGCATTTGAGACGTCGTTTTCACTACCGACTGAGAAAATATACTTTCTGCTTCTAAATGAGTAACTACATCTTCTCTGAATCTTCAAATCTCCCTTCAATTCAACAAGTCAACATCAGCCAGTGAGTAACGGCATGCGTAAATTCTTCGCCTGAGCACCGTAATATACAACCAACCAATCACAAGCTAGGGCGTATTCCTCCGTTCACAAGTCTACTGTAATATAAAATCATGCATCCGGATCCGGGACCTCTAGTTTACGGTGTTCACCAGCTTTAGTTAATGTCTCCTCTTTCTTCCCAAACTTCTGCTTTAATTTGGCTCCATACTGAATCTCCGATTTTAAAACTTCAACCAAGTAATTGTAGAACACTTCCTTGTTTCTGGGATCTTAATGACATGTCACTACCTTATAGATTTAACCGACAGATTTCAAATTTGAAAGACCCATGTTCAATGGTTCTTTTCAAGGTCTTAACCACTGTCGCTCTGAAGCCGGATTTCAAATTCTCCGTAACTTCACCAGTGGCGCCACCATCGAGCAATGTTCCAAGTCCTTACTAATACATGAACATTACAAATAGCTAGGTCAAGATGAGAGTAGAAACTAAATAAATATAATACATTTTGCAGCGATAAAATATTGGTCGCTGAAAACTCTAGCCATAACTACAACATGGCGGATATTAACAAACGGGCGGATTTGCACATTATATCTATGGATACCTATAAGTCTGTTCCCTCGTAGAGCCTAAACTACTTGAGCGATTTTAACAAATGAGATGTCGTTGAATTTGCCTTGATTCAGAATATGCCCTAGGATATACGCAGTCATGAAATAATAACAACATGACGGAAATTAACAACATAGAAGAAATTTTCACCTGTTATCTATGTATTTATGTAAGTTTGTTACCTCGTAGAATCTAAATTCCTTTACGGATTTTAATAAATGAGGTGTCGTTGGATTCATCTTGATCCATACTGTGCCCTAAGATATATGAAATAATAAATCCAATATGGCGGATTTTAATTTCAGAAGAATTTCTGATAGTGGCTTCTACATGAAAAATATGTACTGAAAACGAACGAAATAGGTTGTAACCCTTTGGCAGATAAGAAGGTCTGTGTGCCTTGCTTTTCGAGGGGTAAGAAATGCGGGGATAAACAAAATGCATGTCCCCAACATAAATTAAGCCAAATATATATTTCGACAAACGCATATGGATGTGGCTTTATGCACATAAAATCAAGAAGAGAAATCTTTATAGAGGATTTGGATAAGACATTAAATCTACTGTCTTATCTTATGGGAACTACAAGGAAAAAGATAGTAATACCAGCTATTGGAATGGGTTTATGGAGAACGGACGCATATGTAGTTCTGAAGAGAATTAAAGAATATGAGGACCTAATTAAAAATATAGGATTTGAAAAGATAATAAATGATTATTTACTCTTCAGAACCATCAACAAGGCATTAGATGAATTAAAAAATGACACATCCAAGAACATAGAAAACAGGGATGAAGAGGAAAAGGCAAATATGGATCATTCAAGAGAAGAATTGGAAGAAATAAAAAGAAGAACTCAGAGTCAAAAGCTGGGAAACATAATTCGAAGAAGAAAAAGAAGAACTGGAAATCTTAGATACCGAGACTGTACAACAGAAAAGGAATAAAGATTATTAATCAAGATACAGAAGACATCCAGATGGAAGACACACAAGATCAAAACGACCGGGGAACCAGGAATGAAGAAATCCAAGCAATAGTACAAATTTCGATAGAAAACAAAAAGGACTTGCTTTAATCCGAACACATTTTACGCGAACCTTAACCTAAATTACAATTTAACGAAATTGAAAGAACCTTTGACGCGAATAATTGTTAGAAATCTACATCCAGCTGCGAAAACAATAACCTTCCCTATAATTGATTAGGTTGATAAAATTAACCTTAGGGCCAATGGAATCACCACCGATCAACAAGATTTGCTTACACTAATTTATAAAGTCTTTGAGAAAAGGGATGAATCGTTCCAGATGAATAATGTCTACAGGCAGTTTGTTATGGCATATGGAAGGATAGTCTTCATTCAAGCGGAAAATTTTCCCGCCTACTATGTTCACACTCGACATTTATAATCAGCTTCAAAGTAGCCCAAATTAATTTGGATATTTCTCAATTAGCAACAGCAGAAATTAGGCAATTTTGCGAAAAGGAAGAGGTGGACATAGCATGTATGCAGGAGCCATATACACACAAAGGAAAACTGATCAATATGCCGCTGGGCACCGTAACAATGCTGCCTGAGGATCCGAATCGAATGGTTCCGGTGATTATTTTTAATCGGCAAATAAATACACTCGCACACCTAAAATATGCGGATAAATGGACACTCTGTGTCGATATAGCCAGGAAAAAATATAAATTAACAATTGTGAATACGTCTGTGAAGCTGGCCCGACCCACACAGAACTTTCTAAAATAAACAACATACATCGTTTGTAATTCGTTAGTAACCGTTAGTAACGGAAAATTAACGGAAATATTACAAAAAGAACATTCAAAGGGTCAAATTCTGAACCCCTCCCAGACACGCGAATCTAATGTAACACCCAAACTGCTACCATCCTTTGTAATCCGTTAGTACTCGTTAGTAACGAAAACGAAAACGTTAGCAACTTAACAATAACGAAGATATTCCAAAAGCAATATGTGTTGGGTATGTGATTTTAGCCCGACCCACAACCTAATTTCAATGATTTCTAAAAAGTATTAAAGTACATCGTTTGTAATTCGTTAGTAACTGTTAGTAACGAAAATTAAATCGTTATTAACGGAATAATAACGGAAAAATTACAAAAAGAGCTTCCATAGGGTCAAATTATGAATCCTCCCCAGATACGCCTATCATTTACCAGTTCTATGCATAAGTAGTTTCCGGTTTACCTAAGAGATGGCGCCAGCAAAAAGTACGCAGTCGTCATTTGACACATACGTCATTTTGTTCGTCTGACATTAAACTACAAA
>JAGDQP010047391.1:0-15040 GCA_022664845.1 Lepisma saccharinum
CGGGTCAGCACCTGCCCTCGAACAGTACACAAACTTGTAAATTCGCCGCTTTTATATTTTGCTTTAGCTTGCAGTATATATATATAATTCACAGTCATATTCAGTTCACTACTGGATGAGGCCTCTCCTGTAGGAAAGAGTTTGTCTGCTGATCCCGCCCTGACCAGACGTGTTGGGAGAGGAGAACCGAAGCTCTCAATGTGATCGCCACTGTCTTTTACTCACAGCATTCCTAATTGCATCACGATGCTGGATGGGCACCGTTCCAGACCCTCTTGTTTGGAAAAATTCCCTTGGCACAACCGGGAATCGAACCCGGGATTTCACGATCAGCAGTCGGAGTGTGCATATGTGAGTGTGGCAAAATAAGTATGAGAAATAATTTTAAAGTATACTTTATTTTTAAAACTGCAAGCCAGTGATCGATCAATTTATATAGAGGGGAAAGAATATTTCTAAGACGTTAGAATGCCGTATTTGAGGCCTTTGGGTAGGGGCAGCTTTCGGGTCGCAGAGCAGAGGATATTTCCAGATAGGGGGAAATCCAAACCTCTCGCTCTACAAATCGAACACTAAACTGCACTATAATATAAAAACAAAATTTTTATAACACCTAAGGTATAGGTAGCTCTGATAAAACTTTCGTTAACTTTAGTTTTATATGGGCCAACCTAGTAATTTTGGACTGCGGCCCGTCACGATTCGCCTTTAGCTGTTTAAATCCACACCCATGCTGGGGCTTGAATCCGGGACCTTCGAGCCGATGGTTTACTGCCGCAGACCACTTGGCCGTCTCTAGGTAGCTCTGAACTCTGCTATAATAAAACACGTGACTCTAAAGAAACTTTGTATTCGCCTGTAACATGCTATAAACGATATTTATACAAAGTGAGTCATGAATTTTTTATTACGTCTGTAGAATTTTACACCATATCATAGCCGCTTTACATTTTATAAATGGACTTAAGATTGTCTAGATCTTTGATAACTGAATAATTTTCTGGAAGTTTTGTATGGATTTGCAAAGCAAGTTTATTTAAATATTTTATATTTATTTTATTTTAAAAGTCATGAGTAACATTTGGCGTACATTGCATTTTTTAAAAAATGAAAACGTTTAAAGTTATGGTCATCTTGATTTTAAGAATTCACTTTTTAAAAATCCTTAAGGCTCAATCCCAGTGGGTTTCCCAACCATTTACGTTTTACGACAATTATTCAAAATTTAGTGCAGGTAAACAAAATCTAACTTTCACAGACGAAAGTTCGTTTCGTACTTCAATAACAAGTTCAATTATTAAAAGAAAAACTACTAGTAACCTCAGGATCGTGTGCAGACACTTTTGGGACATTATTCTGTCGAAAAAGTGTTTGCACACAATCCTGAACTTGTTACTAACATTTCTTTAAAACTAATTGAACTCATTTTGAAGTACGAAACGAACTTTGGTCTGTGAAAGTTAAATTTTGTTTACCTGTACTGAGTTTTGAATAATTGACGTAAAACGAAAAAGGCGTGAAAACTCACTGAGATTGAGCCTTGACAAATCTAAGCGCTGTTCAGAGATTCTGGATAAGAATTCTAATGATTTTTCATATAAAGTAGCTTTGAACTACAGTCATGTTTGATTATGTTCAAGATTTTTATTTCGCAGTCGATCTCAGCGAACTTTGAAATTTTAAAATATGAAATTTTATGAAATCAAATATTTAAAAATTTATTTTCTCAACTTTCCGCAGTGAGAGACTTCCGATAGCATCTTAGACGGAGTTACTTAGACAAACTGATTTTGAAAGTCTTTTATGTGAGAAAGATAATACAGGCATATTACCTATATAAACTGCTTTTGTTATACGCGTTGAGTATGTTTCAAACTTCCTTACTTTTCTTATTTCAGATGCGGATTGTGTTGTAAAATCAATGGGTAATGTGAGTGCAAGAACAAAACCCTTGATTATACATTATGTTTTGCATTATATGCATCCCGAATTAGGAAAGTAATGACATTGAAGTACACTCGATGCCGTATAGCAAAAGTAGCTAATATGAAGAATAACATAATACCAGTATGTAATGTAATTATTCCTGAATTAACACATTATACATAATTAACAAAGGCTTTTTTCTAGTAAAAGCATCTTTCAGAGCATATCGTATTCTCCCCGCCAAAAATTATTATTATTGAATATTTACCCTACCCTTCCAGTATAGTTTGCAGATTCTGAACTCTGATCTTAGCCAAAAGAGCGTGAGAATGTGGCAATAGTTCCAATCTATACCCCCTATTCCCCTTTCTACCTATCCGTGTAGACAACGAGTGTAAATATTATGACGTTAGGTAATAAAATTTCGATTTTGCTTTAAAAGGTTTCAGCCTGAGCAATTACTCCCCTTGCACAGCGATTTCCGGTCCGACTTCGATCTAATCCAATCATTAAACTGAATACGCCTTGCAATTTAGTTGGAGATTTCGTTATGTTGTATTTTAGCTTGTTATGTTTCTCAACCGAACTATTTACAATTTCCAATCGATTAACCGAAATAAGTTATAGTGGCACGTATTATTTTCTTAACAGAGATTAGGTACTTCAACATCCCTTTGAAGCAGCGCCCGATGTATACTAAAGAAAGGCCCGTAAGTAATTATTTTACTCTTTCTAATGTAACTATAAACATCGAAGCAATGCTGAGTCACCGCAGTGTAGTATCAAAACTCTTCACCAATAATAACATATACTACATATCTCGCTATAATCCAGATATGTTGTGAATTTATTTCCTATTCACTCCGAAGCTGATTAACACTCAATGATGATGCTACAAAATCTTATAGCCGTTGTGACGTCAGACGTGGTACAAAATCTGTGGGGAAACCAGCGATTCCCGGGTCCAATATCATGTGCGAGAAATTATTCCAATCGCTCAAACTGTTTTGACGTGATCCTCACGCAAAAATAGTCCCTTTCATTTGTATATACGTATATATTGTGATTTATTTCCTAGATCATTGTTTTCGTCGTTTGACCACTCACTCCGAACATCAGAAGCTCATTAAGGAGACTAGTAGCTGAGTCGTTTTACTGTCTGGGATTCAGCTAAGGTAATCTTGTTTCTAATGTTGCCTTCAAGATTAGGTTGAGGAGTCTGTGGACACAAACTTGACAAGATTCCACTGGACTTTGTACATACTCGAAATGGAACTCCAACGTCCAGCAGTACTATTCCTCTAGCAACAACAAAATTGTTCTCTTTTTAATATTCATATCATGTTTCTGACTAAACGTGTGAAGCACTAATTTCGTGGAATTCTACCCTGTTTATAGTATGTTAAGAAATTCCAGGAATCACATTCGCTTATAATATTCTAAGACTCTGTGCAGTCGTTATAGTAACGTATTTCCAATTAGAGCAATAAGAGTTTCTCCTCCAGCGGTTTCATATCTTGAGAGACCCAAAGTAACTCCGTGTGTTTGAAGTTTTACATACGGAACGAAATACTTGACTTTATTGACTGTGTTTTGAAAGTGGGACAAAATTTGTCTTCAAGTTTGTTACGATTTGTTTTTCGATTTGGCTGTAATTTCCATCCGGAGTTCTGTCTTTTATTCAGGGCCATTTCTTAATTAAGTTTTCAGCTCTGTAGTTTGTACTGGAATAACAATGAGATGTATAAATAGGAAATAATAATTATGCATATTTTATTTAACATATTTATTACGCTTTATACATTTTTCCACCAAACTGAATTTTATGTTTCATTTAGGGTTTGAATTAAGTATATCTAGTGTCTGGGAAGAAACAAAAAGCATCCTACAAAGACATAATTGAATTATTCTTAAATATAAACTAACTGAATTCCGCGGTCTTGAACCGCACTTTTCGAAAGTGGTTGGCAAAACTGAGAACTGCGAACTTTGGAGGGTGATGACTTGTAGAGTATTTTTCAATGGTGTCGAATAATGTTCATAAAATCTATAAGAGCCACGTCATAAATTGAATTTTGAAATAGGTTTGTAACACTGACATTTTAGGCGCTTGGGGACGGGTACATACACAATGTTTTTATATCAGGTCGAGTAATATCCCTATCAGTAAAACGTTAACCGTTTAATATCGGGCCTATACTGAGCCAATACCGATCAAGGATGATGTTCTGCCTAAACACCAATTTTCATTACCGTGTTAAGATATTTTGGCATTCAAAGCTATCCCAGAAATCTTGGAAACGTGTTGTATCCAAGAAAGCGTGGAAGAAAACTTGAAAGATTAAAATATTCAGTTTAGAGAATTAGCCGTTTGCAAGGGCTGCAACTAGAGGGGGAGGGTATTGGGGCCTCGGTCCCTTAGCCGGAGACAATTATACTATGCAAGATAGAAAACAAAACTAAATGTTTATATGTACTTTATTTATTTTATTTATATATATATATATATTGCCAACACAACAAGCTTTGTAACCCAATTAGAGCGTTGATATTTAAAATACTCATTTACAGATATTTTTGTTACAATATTTCTAAATTCCTTCGAAGAACGAAGACATATCACATATATTCAATTCGATGGAAATTCTACGCGTTTCAATGTAGGTAGTTACGTATTCTCCAGATTGGTGATTTCATAATTATATTGTCCTTGCCTTTTTGCAGTGGAAGAGACCAGTGTTGTCTACGCGAGTTTTTAATGACGGGATATCAAACTGTAACAATACCAAGTTATTGTATTGATACCAAGTCTGTACGGTCTAAGCCATTTTGAATTATTTTCCCAAGAAATAACAGATCAGAAATGCTACTACGTCTTTGCTCTAATGAACATAAGCATAGTACATTTTCCCTAAAGTAGACAGGTTGTTAAATTTTCTTCCCATTCTTATTATAGATGCTAGAATTTTAAAAGCTTTATTTATAATATTTTTATGTGGCTGTTAAACGTTAATCTCATATCAAAAGTGACACCAAGATTGTTTTAACTACGTCGGACCTACTTATGAATTTTACAATTAAATCTATAAATCGTTTTATCTGTATTGAATGATTAATTAATTGAACTTCGTATTAATTGCAAGTTGATTCATAACGTTCCAGTTAGTAAAGTTGCCTAAACTACGTTGTAGTTTTATGGCATCTTCATGGAATTAATTTTAGCATATATTTGAGGTCATCCGCAAATAGCACTTTTTCATTATCTGGTAAGAATTGCGGTGGGTCATTAATGAACAAGAGGAATAACAACGGTCTAACATTTGAGCCTTGCGGTACTCATGACAGTGCTGTATATTCATCAGATGTGTGTTCCTTAAAAAGGACAGACTGTCTGCGATTAGTTAGATAAAAGCACATGAACCTAATCAAAGATAGAGAGGAGTGATGGTGATTTGATTTCAATAGTAATACATTGTGATTAAGTCTGTCAAATGCCTTTTCAAAGTCAATATCAATCGCATCGACTTGCTTTCCTTTGTCCAACGAGTTTTCAATAAAATCTGTAACAATTGTAAGGTTCGTTGCCATGGATTCTTGTGAAACAATGCCATGTTTAGTTGAGATAACTGCCTTCAAATGATTAATAATTCGTTGATATGCAATCAATTCAGAGAATTATGCAAAGATTGGTAAGATTGCTATAGGCCTGTGGTTGGTAATTTCTCGTCTGTTGTTTGTTTTATGTATAGGACAAACTAAAGCAGATTTCAATTTGTTAGGGAAATGCATTCCAATTGTACAAGTTTTAGTGCCAAGTTGAAATCAATCAATAGGCAATATTTACATTTATCAATACATCCTTTCACTATATACGAGGGTATACCATAATAACTGTCGTTTTGGATTTTAGATTCTTGATAGCCTTTCCTATTTCGTTCAAATGTATTTCCTATGGCAGTATTCAGATTTCTTCGTAACTCCTAGAATTACTAACATAATTACTGAACGGTTGAGAAGAGGATACAAATACTGATTGGAAATACTGTGCACACGTATTAGCTATTTCTTCATTGTTACACAAATCTCACCTTGAAATTTTAATATATTTGGGAAAGATGTTTTGTTTTGTTTTTAATAAATTTCCACATTTAACCTAGATCGTGATTGATATTATTTTCATAATTTGATATAAAGGTCTTATATGGTATTTTTATGTCTGTCTTGACTTCCCTACGCAATCGAACAAATTCTTTATAGTAGGGGTTTGAATTTTCAATTTTGTATGTATAGACTTTATATGATAAATTGTTTTAATAACGTATTTTGTAAACCAGGATGGATACTGTGGGACATAATATCTTTTGCAGGGGGCAAATTTGACAAATATTCCATAAATAATATCTTAAAGTTTACTAAGTCATTAACATTATTATACTATTTTAAGGCTTTCCAATCAACTTCTAATATACCTTAAGGTAGGTTTAATTTACTTTATTACATGGTTCTTTTTGCGCCCTTAATTTAGTAAATATTGTAGTGGTTATCTTTTTGATAACTTTTTGTAAATGATAGAAAAACTGTCACTTTTTCATTGCCCCCCCTCTAAAAACCACAAGATGGGCGCCCACGGTCGTTTAATGATGTCATTCAAGATGTATAAACTTCTTCATGCTCCCTGCTTAAAGTGATTCTGTAATGAACAGACGACCAATATGTAACGAAATATAACCGAATTGTTAAACTGATAAAAAGCTAATAAAAATGGCTAACAGCAGAATAAGATAATTTACAACATATTGCCTAAGTTTTGTAAAAGGAATTAGATTCTTCTACAATTTGAATGGTGTCAATGACGTTGCTTATTGAATACCCGTGTTCGTGTTTAATAATTCATTAAAACTGTATTAAAGATGCGTAATAAATTGCACATTAATATCAGTTGATTTTAAGAATCATATTTGTTTGATCAATACAGCAGAGTTTATTAAATAGTAGCAAACATTTCTGATAGAATGAAATATTAATTCTAATGAGACTTATCATATTTTGAAAATTCAAGGAAAAATAATTAAGATGCATTTTGGACTCGTAACTTCATTGAAGCCAGGTGATTGGAGAAACACCTTATCCACACATATATTTGAGATGCGTGGGGTAGAATAGGCTCTTTTAAGTATATAAAGAATGCACAAGTATGACACATATAAATGGTTCAGAGCACATTTTGACCAAACTTGGCAGAGGACTAACGGATAGCACGAAACTCGCAGAAAACACAATAAGTGCTTGGTTTTGTCCATAAATACGGGGGCAGTGGAGAACTTATTTGTAAGAATAAGTATTTATAACGTCTTTTTAGACCTCAAAATATACGTTTATTTGAAAACAACGTTTAAAGGAATCAAAAACGAATACACGTTAATTGATACTGGGTAGAATGTACTACCAATTAGAAGATACGCTCATCGTGGCCGCCATCTTTAGTCTTGATCGATTTGTTAAACAGGAAGAGAATAATATAATAGACTAACCTGGGCCAGAATTTTACGAGAAATTCATTGATGAAGATAGTTATGTCATAAATATATTTTTGACAGAGATAACGAGATGTGACATTAGTATGTCTAGTTGATTCAAGTGTCTGGACGTTTCCTGATATTCCTTACTCTGCGAAATTTGGTCACAAAACGCTTTGAACTACTTATATATTTAGCTGTAAGATCGAGTAATGTACCTGCGAACTCGATTGATGCCAACCTCCGCATCATGCACTCGGGTAGAAACGAAGGGCTCTCAGTTAAACTATGATACTTTATTTACCCTCATACTATACAGAAAGCGCCGTCCTTCCATTTTAATGTATAAATTCAGATAATATTAATTATTTTTGCATGAAACAAACCATGTCTTAAATGAGCATAACTAGTAAGTGTAAATTCCGTGTTAACTAACTAATCAGCAAAGTACTATATAAGATAGAAAGGAATGAACCCAAGTCTGTTACTGTTGAACTACCTTGCATCTTAAGTATTTATGATTGTTGATATTAAACAATTTAAGCTACTATAATTCCATTCTATTCCGAATGTTTACCCTTGTGCGTAGAATTCGAATATTGCAAAAAGTAAATTTAACTACTAGTATGAGTTAGGTACTTTTATGCAAGGGCACGATTCATTGTAACATTATTATATCGCTAAGGATGGTTATGACAAAAGAAGGATATACTAATCTGATAACTTATTATTTTAATAAGTACTCTAATTTTACTTAGGATTAATTGACGGTCTCAGAATCAAAGAGATGCAAGTTACATTCAAATAGATCGTAATTAATCTTGGAATATATAACACACACTATAAGCAATTCCAAATACCCATAGCATGAATAATAATACGTTTGACCGTAGTGAGCTATTCTACAAAATATTCATATTTTTTTGTCACACATACGCATTTCATGTTATAAAAATTAAAGATTAACTACATTTTTTTAAAAAAAAATGTTAGTGTCACTTTCCTGCATTTGCTTCTTAGATCCTTAATTGGGATAATTCGTCTAACAGATATGATTCATATCATTATTTGAATAAGATTTTAATACATAAAACTTGAAAAGGTGTATGTGTAAAGTAGAAATAAATCAAAATGTTTTGATTTGATTTTGTTAGTTGCAGTTAGAATGTTTCATGAAGCCTATTAACTATTAACTATGAACAACTATTAACCTGCCCCATTAAATGATTATATGAAATCTTTGGATAATTTATCCATTGGTTTAACGCGAAGACAAAACAATAAAATTTCAGTTTAATTTTTTTTCAACGGGCAAATCATTGTGTATCTTCTAGATACTTTTCTCATGCCGAACTTACTTTGTAAAAGAGATAATATTTTCGACTTACTCTTTATTTGATCCGGGATCATGTCAACAAGAAAGTTTCTGTTGGGTGTGCCTAGTGTTCAACAAAGTATTCCACATACGATAGACCAAACTGCTTCTAAATCACCTTAGTCCAACATCTAACGCAAAATTTTTGTAGGCATATTATTTGTAAATTCAAGAATATATTTTAGGCATCACTACAGATGTTACCGTAAAATGCTATCATGTTAACTCCATCAACAGATGAATTTTGTTTCTTTGTATTGTTACGTGAATTGTCCTTCAAACGAACTGTTGAACAGCAGTTAAAGAACATCTAGTGTTCCGTGGAATATGTACAATGTTTTCTATCAATCCCAAAATTTATTCTACTACACAATATCCATTCAAATGTTCTTTATGATTCAGGTAACGTAGCGATTAATTAGGTAGCGTGATATAAATAAGTTTCAGTGATGAAGTGTGAATCTATGTTAAATAGTAGTGATTTATTATCGTGAATTTGATATACCAATTAAACGACTCTGAAAATTCTAACACTGGCGCTGAGTCATCTTCAAAAACAGATCTCAGTGCTACGACATCCTATTTTGTGCTTATCTTTCCAAGGAAAGTCACCGCCGTTAGCTATGCAGAAATAATGATCCAGGTAATTGCAAAATTCAAACAACAGTATCGTGATTCCAAAGAGCCTTGGAATTTCGGGCATCGTTTTAACAGCCACTGAATGTCGCCGAACATAAAATACAACAAAATTGGGAAACAGGAACGTACTCCTAATGCTCATCCAGTCGAAACATTTTTTTTCTAAACTTTCCAAGAAAGCACTGCTTATGACTTAGTTTGCAGTTTTTGTCTAGTAGAATAATATTTTCTGAGAAAATAATTGTAACGCAAACGAAACCAAGTGTATATATCGGAAAACTTGTGATGAAACCTACTGTGAAGGGTCTACCACTCTCTGACTTGAAGGTTCTTCGCTATCTTGAAAAATTAGCACCCGAAGACGGGTCCTTACAAATTAAAGTAATAACTTGGAAACAGTGAAACAGTGCCATAATAATACCAGCTAATGTAAATTTCCCAGAGTGCCAAGGAAATCACAAAAATAGCTCTAGTCATGATTAAGCCTTATCCATCAAATCCCAGCAGATTACATTTGATTAAGTACATTCCCGCCTGAAAGGATAAGAGTATAAAGATGAAACAAAGAGAGTGGATCTACTGTGAAGTTTACCTGATCATTCAAATTGATCAATCTTTATGTTTCATAGACTGTGCCAAATGATCTACAAAGGAAGGAGATCACCCAGGAGGAGCAACTTTTTTTTTCTGGCTACGATAGCAATCACACACCAATCCGACGTGCATAAATTTGTACTACATATGTTATCAATCAAGAGAATTCGAATTCGGATGATAAGAGGCTGGGAAGTCTTCACATCGTGAGGGGTTTCGTGGGATGTATGTATAGATAATTGAAGGTGCGAATCTCAAAGAATTTCTTGAGATATTTGATGTAGATAATGTTGTTATCATATCATAATTAAAACGTAATAACTAATGATATTAGGGGACATTTCATTATGTATTTGACACTCTTTACTCTACTAATTGAAGAACCAAAGTAAATTAAAAGTGACTATATATCGTAAGTCGGATCACCACTTAGCTCTTAGTCTAGACGATTTCAGTAATACACATGAGCAAAATTATTCCTTCTTCTGAATCGCGACTGTTACTGTCTTGTCCAAAGCGAGCTATGATTTTGCTTCTGTACATAGAACGTAATTTGTTTTCATTATCGTTTGTTACAATGCCTCTACATAAAACTCTACCATTTGTATACAAAGTGGAGTATTATTTACGTTATAACTTATATTTATAGTTCAGCCTGGGTCGTAGCAAAAGCCGATCACTAAAGGAAAATCTTTAGTTAACAACTTTGAAGAAATTAATTTTCGGTATTAGTAAAGAAATAAATGTCCAAAAAGTAAAAAGAAATGAGATGTCAGTGCTTTTTGTTTCTTGTAGAAACATGTCAGTTTCTTCCAAAACGAAATATGAAGTATTTTTAATGTGAGGAAAATTAATATTTAATTTTAAAGGGCATTTAGTTTCTAATTGTGTTAATTACTAAGCAATATACAATAACTTAGCACATATGGTGCAAGATTAAATACGTAAAAGAACAATTAAATATATCTTAGCACTGTGATTAGTACTAATTCTTTCTACTTCACAGTCTTCGATTAATTTTTAATAGATTTGCACTAATAAACAGTCTATACAGTATTGTTTGTACTTGAATTTTGTTACTGACTTTAAGATAACATGGTCTACACTGAGATAGAGAGGGGAAGGAGATGTGACAAGACATTTGAAGATCGCATTAAAGCATTATCCTGGTGTGGATGAGGAGAACATCAATCATGGAATATATAAGTTAGAATTATCGGTCCCTGTGATCGATCTATGAACAATCTTAAACGCTAGATCGAACGAATGTGAGCTATAGCCTCTCCGTTTAAAATTTGAATATATTTATGTCCTTTAGATAAATTTGGCTTCGGCCTTCTCTGTTTAGAGATTATTATTAATATTAAGAGGAATAGTAAAACAAAACAATCTGGCTTATGTAGCTTGTATGCACGACCAGTAGATAATTTTAGGTTACGTAGATTATACTTATACTTTTGTAGTAATAATCAGTATATTTGTTATTTTGAAAAACTCCATGTGTGACATCCTACATGTAATCAAAGATGACACTTTGATCAGACACGTATACATACATACAACCAATTTGCTGAAAGGAAAAAAGAGAGGATGAATATGGTGGTTACCGTGGTCAACTTGAAACATCGTGTGGCAACATGACCGATGAAATAAATTGAAAATCTAAAATGGCATGGGGTTTGTTTGGAAGAGTAAACTTTATTTTCAAAAGCTTAATACCAAGCGCAAAGCACCGAGCCGTCGCACAGTGGTTTCGATCACACATCTAGCGGCACAAAAAGTGGAAATACATGATTAACAAAACCACAGAAATACTGTCTTGGTATAGTCCTATAGAGGTTTGTAGCTGCGACCCACAATATATTTCCCGAAACAAACACGTGGGTGTTTGTGAGAGCATTGAGAAGTCATGTGTTGATCATAGTCAGTCGGAGCGCGTCATAATCGCTGAGCAGTTGCTCGCTAAACATGATCCGTGAACACGTAAGGCACCCACGAGTCGAATTGGGTCTTTGCCAAATGAACCTACAGACATCGTCGTCGTACCGTGAACGTTTGTAAATTTGTGCATTGGGCTGTTTAGTGTATATGTGCATTCATCGCAAGATACGTGGTACGTGCAAATTGGTGACGGTCGCAGTAAAGTAGAAAACCGGCAAAACCAAAGGCTGTACAAGGCTACGGTGAAATGATATTCATTGTGGACATGAACCCTTTAGGTACAGAACTAAAAGAGTTTTGTAACCAACTATAACCAACTTCGGTTTATATTAAGAAGTTAGTGATGGCGGACGGAGTTCCAAGACAATAGTTGTTCGATGTGTAATGGAATGAAGAGGATCCATCAAAGACATTAGCCCCGGTATGTGAGTATATACTGACTAAGTATGGTATGCAAACGTGTGAAGACCATATTCATGTGCAAGTGCAGAAGAAAAGTGCTAAGTTTTGTAAGAAACTAAAAGGAAAGTGGGTAAAGTGTCATTATGTACCGAAATAATTTCTGCAACAAAATAGTAAGTGGCCGAATGTGGAAATGACGTTTGTGGAACCAGAAACTATGGAAGGACAACCAAACATACGAGGTCGGCCATGAAAAGTGTTCGATGTGAGTACAGAGAAATGTAGAAAACGAAAAGTGAAATATTTTGTGGAAACACACAC
This sequence comes from Lepisma saccharinum, assembly GCA_022664845.1. Classification (NCBI taxonomy): domain Eukaryota; kingdom Metazoa; phylum Arthropoda; class Insecta; order Zygentoma; family Lepismatidae; genus Lepisma; species Lepisma saccharinum. The sequence goes on from JAGDQP010047391.1 coordinate 12,715, forward strand.
AGTTGGTGAGATTGTTCTTGCCGCGGAAATGAGTCTACGCTCAACAGGTAGGCGTGATGCTGCACAAATAGTGAAGCAAGTATCAAGTTGTTCCCCACAGACAGCCAAGAAAATGAAGAAGATATTCCACCAAACAATGCACCATTTAAAATAACATTAGCGTTTTATGTGGATACAAAATTTACAAAAGACCAGTACATCCCTATGCGTCAAATAAGTATAACTCATAATGCTGATATCTTCCCCAATTATCATATGCTTCTAGAGGGAAAAAGCGTTGCTATCCGGAGAATATTACGATTACCGGCTACTCTGCAGAGGTACACCTACAGTCGCTGCTTGATCATACTGTACATCGTTTAGTGTCAGTGCAACAGGAGGTGTTTCAGCACGTACGTGTAGGCTTAGATACACTTTCAAGTGTTACTCTGGTAGTGAAATGGGGCTGTGATGGTGATCGCTTAGATATTCAATCGTGGCAAATACGGAAGGAAAACAAATCGCACGTTGACGACAGAAAACTATGCATCAAACAACACCTCCGCAACGAAATGGGACTTGTTGTCGATGTACCAAAACCAGGTTTTTGTAGGACCAATGATGGAAATAGTGCGCGGAGGTTCTTTGCGGATCCAGCTTTAGCGTCTGCTATTTCTGGCGTAGATGAAGAGCTGATTCGGCGCTTTGGAACCATTCTGAAACAATTGCCTGTGGGTATAGTATTAACGTTGATGTGTTTGAAAAATATTGTTCCGACACAGTAGACGTATACTTCAGAAGTATCCATTGTATTATATGCAACAAAGCGTACATAAGATACTTATTCATGGTGTGCAGTTGATAACAGTAGCCGTACTTCCTATTGGAATGATGTCGGAGGAAGCGCAAGAAGCCAGGAATAAGGACTATAAATATTTCAGGGTTCATCATACGCATAATTTTTCTAGGTGTGATACAATGATAGACGTGATACACACACTCTTAGTTTCTTCGGACCCGATTGTCAGCAGTCTTCGAATGAAACGTGTGAAGAGACGTACCAGTATACCTCTTGCGGTACTGCAACTACTTCAAGATCCAGGATGTGATATTGATGACCCCAATACTTCTGATGACGCTGTTGTTGATGAAGATACTGGACAGTGAACAACATTCATCTGTCTGTAGTCTATTTCCATTTGGTATCTATGTTTGTCTTTCATATGGTTTTCAGGTTGTTTGTGTGTCTGTTATTTTCGACGTAGAGTCAGTTCATAGACTTTCACTTGTTTGTAACCGATTTAAACACTATATGCAACTATCAGGTGGTTCTTCTCTGTTGTTCACATACTGCAAACATCAGTACCAACTATACAAGTTGTGTAGTCGATATACACTTATTTGTCAATATATTCTATAAATAACAGGGTTTGCATTTTTAGTTCACTCCAGAGCACGTTTCTGATATTCCAACACCATCCGGGTTTGTCTCACGGGAATGCTTTTTGTCACTTCTGTTTGACGTTTTCTGACAATATATTGCACTGCGTTCCGGTTCTTAATTTTGTCCCGCTGGATTTGTGATCGGAACGACTGTGCGTCGTAGCGTAGTGTTAGAGCATTGGCACGGTATTCAGGAGGTCATGGGTACGAACCTATTGGCCGACCATCTTGATAGAAGTTTTCCAGGGTTTTTCCTCGGTCATAGGCAAACGGCGGGATGACACCTACAACATAGAACCTGGCCGACACATTCTCGAATCCTTTCCTCCTCCCCTATAGCGGGTTGAACCTTAGATATTTAAAGCTTAAATAAAATTCAATGCAAGCGTAAAACGCATGGTCAGTGTGTCAGTGTATGGCCTCCCGATGTGAAACGTACATTAAATGCGAAAATGACTCGAAAATTAAGAGTTACACAAAGAGCAATTGAGAGATGCAGGTTGTTCATAAATCAACGGACAGGAAGACAAATGAATGAATTCTTTCGCAAATAAAGATAGAAGATATAATCATGAATGCGAAGGAGATGAAGGGGGTCATATATCTAAACGAACATATAGTAGATAGACAGGAAAAGTGTTCTGCACTGACTCCCAAGACGTTCAATTGGAAGATGAGTAGATGAAATCAAGCGCTTTTCATGAAGCTGATTAATGAGGAAAGCAGCTGACTGAGATCTGAGCAAAAGAGGGGGGTTGATGGAGTTATCCAGCAGTGGATAGAAAATGACTGAATATGACGATGACTATTATATACATTATTATATTTGTGCGTTTTTCCCGAAAAGTTTGTTTGACAAAAAAATCGATATGAGTTACGGCAAAGTCACAAAGAAGATAATAAA
>JAGDQP010047392.1:0-14130 GCA_022664845.1 Lepisma saccharinum
GAGAGACTTATAGTTACATCTTCTACCGGCTCATTGTTAATGCACGATTTCGTTTAGTACATTGCATGAGACCCCTTGGTCCTAAGGTATTCGGGTGGTCGCAACGTTACCAAACAGAGATATATTCCGAGACTATATAGGTATTACTGTGTTAATATTCAGTTCAGTCGCGAATATTAACCTCTCAGGAACATACTTTAATCTGCACACCATCTCATTTCATAACAGGTCACATACTGAATCATGAAATATAATCAGGAGTGACTTCATGAAGCCGAGTTCAATATAGGGTGTAATTCCACAGTTCCAATTGGAAACACTAAAGCAAAATATTTGTAAATTTGATTAGGATGAAAGTTATAGCACTTAAACTATGATACACACCACCACAAGAACTGAATCATTAATATTTACAGTTGACCATATCCAGTCGATCCAGGGTTACTTGCATTAGCTTTCGAACATGCTATCAATACGCTAAATTGCCAACTGGATGCAGTTGTTTGGAAGTACTATTTACTGTTAAGGAGTAATGCGCATGCGTGAGGATGGCTCACCTCTTCCTGTCGCAAGATTTTTTTCAGTTCGACGCGCAGGGCTGGGCAGCCATTTTGGCAACATCCGGAGCACACTTGGAAATACTTCCGGTACGCCACAGAACTTTTGAGTAAACAGTACTTTTGCGTATGCCCACCGCTAACAGGGGGCTGTGCCCCCCCGCGCCTGACGCCGCCCAGCTCCCTTCGGACGCACCCTGACCCTCCCCCACTTGCACAGCCCTGGTGAGTTTATATACATCCTACTTTTTAGTGGCATCTTTTAAAATTGTAAATCACAACTTTTATTAAATTTCCTTTTGTGTATTTACATAAAAAATAAAAAAAAAATCTTAAAAAATATATATGTAAAGCGTCAACGCCAGGGCTTGAACCCCGGACCTCTAGATCAGTTTCCCGAGGTCTTGACCACAAGACCACACTGCAGCTGCCGGGTGGAGCGCTTCTCGCTGTTAAATATCGTTCAGGATAAGCGAGAGAGGGTTATTCTTACGGGAAGTGTTTCACTTGGCTGCACAGCTGTGCGAGAAGAGCTGAAAAAACAATCTTGCCTTCCTGTCGCTAGTCGCAAGTTATACTAATTCAGCATGTAACAACTACGCTTCCCCCTACCCACCGCTTTATACTTTCCTGATTTAATTGTGTTTTGATATACTGTTTCTTCTCCATCAGTAAATCCAAGCTCCGATAATAACATGGAATAGTTTTACAACATTTATGGTAGGAACTAAAATACCTTTGTCCATATCTCTACTGCACACGTAACAGGATACAGGTATGTAGGTTAATCTAAAATATTGTTTTAAACTTCTTTTTCACAGACGGGATTAACTAACTCACATTTAGATATGTTTTCATAAACTGATATTTTTAACTGCTATTGTTAACAGATGTTTATATATAGCAACTATTGCTATCATTGTTACGGAATAAAAGCAGTTTTGCACATTTCTAGGGCAAAATTTATGTCAGTGGGTAGACGGGAAAAAATGAATTTATTACATATTCCCTACTTGTAACTTTCGAGTTCATGGTACATACATTTGTTGTCAATAACATTCATTTGAAAGTTTCTATTGCGTTTTTCTTTCATTTTCTGGTCGATTTTTTCATTCTTACGTCTCAGCAATTCAAAATGTGCAGACGTTTTTCCATAACTTTGAAGAAGGAAACAATTCCACCAACATTTTTTAACTCTACAGCTTTTTCGGATTTGTTTCCTTCTTCAAACGTACGATTCAATTGATACCTGGAATACCCAAAAATGTTTTATGTAAGTTAGAATAATACAATTTCAATTTCGTTGATAAACAACAATTACATAAATAAATGCTAAAATTAGAATATCAACCAAATAGTAATGGGCCATTCATTGGTTTTTCAGTCTCAGATGCACACAGGGCTTAAATAAAATCTAACATATCACAATTATTTTTAATATTAAAGCTATATTCAAATTGTTGAAACATTGTATGAAGTAGAATCTTAAGAAAAGATGAGAGAAGCATGTGAAAGTATCAATTTAAATAATGTACTATGCAATAACCTCATAGAAGCTGAAAATAAAATGTATTTATATGAAGCATCAACGGAATTAATAATATTTCTAACTACTTACCTTGAATGAAAATTTAGGATTCTCGAAATGCTCTGCCGCATATGCTAATATTTTGTCAGATTCGTGCTCCTGTTTTATCTTGCTGTTTTTCTCTGACCACTCGCTTTTACATTCACGTGCATTGGCGTCGAATAATGATTTCTCAGTCGATAAAAATGGTAAGTTGCAGCATAACGGATCTTCATTATTCTCGGCTTTTATATCACTTGAGCTGCATAGCTGTTTGAAAAATATAATGTAGTTAGACAAATAAATGGCACTTTTAGAAACAGTGTAAGAACCCGTGGCTCAGATTATTAGCTTCAAACGTTGGTAAAAATAAACCAGAGAAGGGAAAGCCTAATCACTGAAATTACATTTTTTCACACCCTGTATTATTTTATATGTAAATAACACTGTTTAAACTCATATGTATGATTTCACTTAGTTAGCTGAAGTTAATAACTATAGCAGCACATCGATCGCCGATCGATATCAGGCCTATACAGGGTCAATATCATAGATACCGTAATTTTCGAGCGTTCAGATTAAACACTGATTTAGATTAACGTTGATATTGCGACACTCAAAGCTATTTCTGAGATATAACAAACGTTCGTAGTTAATCCGAAAAACGTGTAAAAACTTTGCAGATTAAATTAAATTTAAACGAATAGTATTCGCTGTAGGTGTTAATGAAAATGTATAAAACCTTCACACGCCCTGCGTCACTCTGTAGTGGAGTCTGTCAACGTCACCATATTCCATGTACGGGTAAACGAAATGCATATTTGAAGTTATATTTTTCATGGAAGGATCCGTGGCTAAGTTGGTAAGACAACAGACAAACCCACGAGATCGCAGTTTCAGATCCGGTCACAGGCAAGTAACAAAATTTTCGAATGCAATTGAAGACGCGAAAATAAGACGCCCTTTAAAACAAATGGAGATATATATAATCAAAATAGATTAAAAAAAACTACTGCCAAAATGCACATACTTTATTTTTAAAACAGTAAATCCCTTCCAGCAATCAATATCAGATACCTGTATGAAATCAGATACTGACCGACGTTGGATAAAATCATCGTTCCACACAGGAAAACATTCGTTCCTAATATCAGGCAATATCGATTTGGGGAAACTCCTTTAAAAAATGTGTATTGAATATCAATTTACGAGTATCCCGTACACAGCTTAAAAGTTGAATTATAAACACATCTGCTTATCAAGTAAAGGGTGTCGTCATTGTAATGGTCTCTCAAAATGCAGCCACGTTCACTAAGATAGGACATTAAGGCACTAATAATGCGTACTTACAAATTATCTTAGACCCTCTTTCTCTCTCTCACTCACACGCACACCAATAAACACATATGCACAAGCACGAGTAAGATGACTTTGCACACGAGTGACATTGAAAAACGTATTATCCGCCAGCCAACCGTAAATGTACAGTATATTCTACTAATAATACAAAATTTCATTCAAATAAATGTATGTTTACTACTGTGTATTTTTGAACCATTCATTCAATTAAAAATGTTATGCAAAGGAAATATGTTTCTGATAAAGACCAGGCAAAAACGAATTTATGTTACTCGCTGGGAAGAATTCCTATTAATGTCTATTTACACCCATTCTCACTTCAGAATTTTCTTGGAAATCGTGTGCTTGCTTCGGGCAATTCCGTACGGCATAACTGAAATATGTTTGGTTGTGTAATTTTGGATAAAACAGATGGTACCATGCAGCATCAACACTTTTATAATGGTATTTAAAATATGCACAATTCATTTCTCTATTATATTCACTGCCAATAGCGCATGAAGTATTTGTTTATTCTCGATGGTCTTTATTTTATTATCATTTTTTTGTCGGAAACATTTTGCGAAAAGTATATTATTTTATGCATGTATTGCATAAATATGTAGATATATATTGAAAGAGACAAAATACATTTAAATGAAGTTTGGTTATTCTTTATTCGAGGGAACACGAACAAATAAAAAATAGTATACAACTGATAACTTTGTTATAAAATAGAATATGCCTTCTTTCGTATTCTACAGGATGAAAAACAATATTTAGTTTGCTGGAAGACCATCATTCGATCAGAACTTACATTGTTGTGTTGTACGCAGTAGGATTATATAATCAAGATTTTTATCAAGTCAAACAAGCATTATACCATAAATAAGGAAATTTAAATAAAGGAATGGTTTTAAATGCAAGTCAGAATATTAAAGCATCCTTTCGTGAAACGACTTCCTAATATAGGGTAAATGAAGACATGAATGTCACACTATGTCCGTTTGATTAACGTAAAATTATTTATTATAGAAATGCTTTAAATTAAAGCTTTTGACATAAGCGTACGCTTAAGTTGCTACAGCAGTAACTTTACTGCTGTTCACCATACACTAAACATACAATAAAGGGGTTTCATTCCTTGAACTTCCAACGTTGTAAAACGTACAGACATCTGAAATAGACTAAAGTACGCAATTTTCGGATAAATGCCTGTACAACTAAGGAGTAAGCACTGTCTTAATATTTGCAAGGAATATTGCCACCGAACCTATTAATTTGAAGGATATGGAGACAAATTTTGAGTTATAGCGTGGAATAAAGTGGGGTTCACTTGTTAAAGCGTGTTTTTTAATCATGAAAATCATAAGCGTGAGTAAAGGTAGGCTGGTTGTTTTTAGGACCTTGTATAGTAGGATAAGTTTATAAAATTAAATTTACGTAAACACAGACATCTTCAATTATTAAAGTAGGAGAAAAGGTGATCATAATATCTAAATTTAAAATGAATCTTAGGCATGCATTACAGACGTCTGGCCAACTACGCATAATGTATGAGTATACTTCGTCACCGTAGTCAATCGTGAGAGTACCAACATCAGAGACAAACACAATCTAACCGAAATAGTTAAGAACGCTTTTATCGGTTGTAAAATGTACAAAGAGGTGAAAGTCTTGCTACATGTATGGGTAACAGAATCATTTCCAGATGAGTTATGATCCAATATTAAGTTCTTTGAATGTACGTTGGACAGAAATGGCATTTGTACTTTACGGTAAAAAGAGTAATATTTTACAGTCGATATGGCAACGAATATATTTAGACGCTATAAGCATAGGTTGCGATTTTCTTGAGGTAATGAACAAGCCGTGGTGTATTGAACATTTCACCAGGCGTTTCAACTCTTGATTCATATAATTTATTCCATAATACAGCAGTGATGGCGAAATACAAAATTTGAAGATCATATATATATATATATATATATATATCGTTGATGTACAGAGAAGAATGCGTAAAATTAATATACAGCCTTAATGGGCACCATAAAAAGTTAGTTATCGATCCGAATTTGTTATTAGAGAAGGCGAAATGTTCGCGGCCGATCGGGAACGAATGCATCTAAGATATGGAGTTTCAGAAAAAATAAAGAAAGGCCGACAAGTACTGGATTCCACCTAATCTAAAGCTAAGAATCACTTGTGAACATCATATCGCTTTCTGCAGAACTGTAGGTTTTAGAGGTGGGTGAAATCGTGAGACGTAACTTTGGTAGGTTTAATAATAGGATAGTAGCTGCTAACTTAAATATTTTAAAATACGTGAGGGCAAAATGGAATGATATTGTAAAAATGCTAAAAGTTCCGGGTGAGCGAAAATTATGACAAACGCAGACAGCAGATACAAGAAAAGTGAAATGCTTTAAAACGGTACGCAGCCGACTGCCAAAGTTTGGTATGCATTTGACGGGTTCATATTTTCATTAGAGCACTGCAAAAATAATCGAAATACGTCTGGAATAAGGAAAGCAGCTGTACATAATGCATATCTCACGAAAATGAATATACCTTTATATTTGTCCATCGGGAATTAGTACTAGAGTAATAGTAATTTAATCTAAAAAACAACAAGTCCAGGCTTTTTTGGTTCAAAGGACATATCTGGGTGTAGCGGCTAGCTACAAGGTCACCGTACTGTATTGGGATGGACAACGCACACTATGAAATTTGGCGGTCGTAGTACTAAAACGATGATGTTTCCCAATCTAAGATGTTGGACTACTAGTAGCTGTTTGTCGCAGCATGAACGCAGAGTTGTGTTGTACAATTCTATTAAAATGAACTGCTCCGACATTGCGATGTTTTATTTTAGAATAAACTGTTGTTACTTCTCAGGTAATAAATTCAGGTGCGATGCAACTCTTACAGTACGTTGGGGGATTGATGGGAAAATTGTATAATCCTGGCGATAAAACATACAATGTAAACAATGCATAAATATGTGTTGGACAGGCAGTACTTAGCCCGAGCTACTGAATACAAAACTCTCCTAGAAGATATGGAACGTTTGGTAATAGTGTTTAATAAAAGCTTTGTATATGGTTCTTATGAACCACTGACAATCAAATTAGCTTAGTCATGCACTTACCTCAATAAAAGTATCCGAAACTTCCGTTTTCTCGTCTTTCACTTCTTTGAACTCCTGAGAGACATTGGAGCAGTCGAACTTTGTACTATCATTACAATCCATATGTCTTATTTAATTCAATAATCAACATGAAGTAATACACATGCAATCATAGTTTGCCTACATTGGCTCTTTACATTTTCATAAAGCATCAAAGGTTGAGTGGCCCTGAAAATTAAAAAAATGACATATTATTAGTTCATTGAAAGTACAGATTGCTATATTGCCCACGAGTTGGTTAAAATCACAATTTACTTGTTGAACCGAAGTCACTGCAAAAAATATTTTCATATCTCACCCTGAGCTCAAGTCACTAACCTTATAGTATATCTAAATCATGAATAAAATTAGACCTACTTAAAACACAACGCAAAACCATAACACACCAATGAAAAATTTATGCCAATACCATTCTCGGTTTATATACGGGTTACAAGAAAACACACAGTGTACATAACTTCAATAATAACTAGTAATAAGTCTGAATTCTAGGTAACCAACGCCACAACAACGATATAAAATGATACAAAAATATTAATGAAACGCTAGTACGTTATTCTGAAAATAATTCTATACCTTTTGTTTATGAAATATTAAAAAAAAAAACAACTACTGATCGGATTGGAAGGAGATTTGTTATTCAAGCAAAAACATTAAATTTTCATAAAACAAAGATCATCTATCCAATATTAAAATGTGCAAGTCAGTGTTCCTATTGGTGTGGTCTCTAAAGTTTGTCGTGATATGAGAGTATTGATATAGACAAAAATTCGAATTAATTAGTATCATACTGATTGCATTCAACGAACTAACTACAATATAAATACAGGCTACTAGAATCCACCGATCAAAATCTCACCAAAGGTTTCAAACCGACGTCAGAACTAGACAGAAGGATATACTGATTTGTCCCTGAATTGTTTTGTCATCGGAAGCTATAAACTTGATTCATGACATTAAAACACACCTCTTTAAGATTTTTCCAACGCAACCCACCGAACAGAATCATGAAGATCTAAACAGTAATAAGAACTTCAAAGTCTATTTTATCGCTTGGAAAGCAACAGTCGCTATTTTCAACAGACTTAAATTCCAGTAAAAACTTGAGGAATTTGCTACCCAATACTCGTAATTCATCTAGAGAATTCATAGAGTTCGGCAAGACAATATATGAACAGCTCCAAGTAAGCATGGTAAATATATATAAAGTTATAATAAATGTTGAACTTGGTTTGAACAAGCAATTACCGTCAGAGTTGAGTACGACTTTGAAACATCTACTTACACATGCACTCGACCGACAAAGGAATTGCAGCTTATGATCCATGCATACTATTGGAAGAGATGAACAACGGAAGCTATATCTCTGAGTTGTTTGCTCCCTTAGACTCAGCAAATACACAGAAATGAAGGAGACTTATGATAATATTCCGTGTTTTAATCTTGTTCGATATTCGTAAGACATATTCCATAGTGTTGTGAATAGTTTTCAAATAAATGATAAATTTTACTCGACAAATCATTCCTATACGAACATGGATTTATAATTTGTCCGGAATACTAAACAAAAGTACTGCATGAATATTTAGACTTGCTTTTATACAAACCCGCGTTGTAGTTTGTCCACAAAATCATTGTGAGTTGGAACCTATGTTTTTGGAATCAGACATTCACTCAAAAAAATTAGATCAAAGCTTGAGTCCTTACGCCACCACACTTCATCATTCTCGTTTACTTAATTTTCCTTTTCCTCGAGTGATGAATAGGCATATTTAAACATTTTCAGATTGTGCACGTAACGACAAATGAATTTACGAATAATACACAAACATATCTTATTACCTTTTTACTTCATATCATTATTAATTAACATCCACTACCTTGCCATGATATTTACCTAAAGAAAAAACAGAACGCAGTTTATACTGACGGGTAGTATTATTAATTAAAATTTTGTTCCGTTTCGCTTTCCATAGAACATTCTACTTTCAAATTTTATAACGAAATTTTCTACACTTGATTTGAAACTAGATCTATTTGGCTCATGATCTGACGCCTTTTACCAATGGACCACCAAGCTCGTCCATTAACATTGACTCTATTTAGCAAACCATTTATATCCTCTCGCAATTACACAATATATCTTACTGACAAGAAATAAATCAAACTCCCGTTGAATGCATGCACTTCTAACTCACGATTTTTACCCATTACGGAATTTAAAAAATCTTTGCTGCTAGGGGTTTGGATCTGAATTTAATGTTTAGATCTTTAGGTTGGATGGATTTTGGTCGGATCCACTGGTGGAATAAAAAATGCAGGAGAGCACAGATCCTCAAGAAAACCTACATGCATGGTGTTTGTCCAGTACAAAGGCCACATGCCATGAGCAGGGATCGAGCTGGCAAACGCTAGCGGAGAAGTGAGGGCTATGTAAGTGGAGCCACCACGGCACATTGGAATTTGTCATAAGATATTGACTTGCCGCAAAAAAATAAGGTTATATGTTTGATAGTGATATAGTACATACACAGTTTGTTCTTATTTTGGTGTGACGAATAACGCCCAGATCTTTTTAAATCCACCTTTAGGTCTGATTGGTTCTCGCCGCGATAGGGTAGGGTGGTATTGAGGATAAAAGCGCCCAGAACTTGGCAAAGTACAATCTCGAAATTCGCATCGTAAAATTGGCAAAACCTCACTCGAGTTTTTTGGATGTAGGTCGCATTACTGTTCGGAGTTCACGACGTTATTTTCTAGACGCGGAAGATTACAGGTAAAAGCGATTAATGACGAGATATGTAAAAGCAAATGTATAATACGTAATAGCACTATCGTGGTAACGTTTGTGTGGATGGGAAGGGGAGCGATGAGGGGGGAAAGGAAAGTGGATGGACAGTGGCATTGGATGTAATGGGCTAAAGACGCCTAGATGCATAAATCCGGCCCAGAAAGCATAACATTTATTTCTATCTCTAGTAATATTTACGGTAACATTTTTCGATATTCGTTCCAAACTTATATAAATAGAAAAGTAGTAGAGGTCGTTTCGTCGCTCCAATAGGGAACAGTGAAACATGCAACATTATAGTGAAGTTCATAAGTCAGTCTTGAAACTAACGGACATACAACAGACTAAAGCGTGCATTAATTGAAAGCCAAGGTCTTTTAGTTTGTCCATACTTGTTGACTCAGGCAATTCCGTTGTTATATACTCTCCAATTACACAAGATATGTCAAAAGTAGACAGAAATTATATTTTCCAACCATCTTCCACTTCGATTTACAATGAAAACAAACACCACATATAAACTCAATTTTAGAGAGAACAAGTATTATTTCTCCTCACGGGAATAAGACATATTTCACTATTCCCCGCAAGCACCTCAGAATAGATTTTTTTGTTTCCTACTAACATAATTGGCAAACATAGAAGAAACTCCTTTCATAAGGTAATATTTGTGTAAAGCTATATTACGTGCCACAGATCTTATATAAAAAAACAAATTTGTAACCTACTACAAAAATATTTTGTAGACCGAAAACTGGAAGAATGAAACCACATCAATGCTTATTACTTCATTGTAGCCAAGACAACAAAATACGAAAGATTTGGACATTGTTTTGAAATCAGAATTCTTAGTTACAAATTATTAGTTATCCTGTGTCTCAGTATAGTGCAGTGTATCACTCTACATCATTTTACTCTATATATAAATTGCTGTGACGAGTTTCTCTTGCGAAACTATATGAGTTTAACGAACTCAGTATTGTTGTGTAGATTAGCATTTAATTATTAACCAAAGATTTTCGTAAATATTATTCTCACATATGCTTTGAGGATTTGTTAAAAACATACAGACAAACGTTAATATAAGCAAATTAATAATTACGCTATCCATTAATTGTTCCACTGATATACCATTTGAACTTTTTTGTAACTTACATTTTTGATGTCCTATTTAACAACACCTTCTATTACCTTCGTGTTACGCGTTAAAAAGCTGATCACAAATTCGCGTTAAATAAATTTATCGTAGAAGCCACACCTATTCAAGGGTACTGGAAACAAACGGACGGAAATAAAATTGGGTTGCTACTGTTTTCTCCTAGCATCGGTTTTATTCAATTTTTTTTTATATTTTAACGCTTTTTAAGATCATATTCCTGATTGAATAATAATTTCAAACCACTATTACTACGAATTTACCCTTTAAATAATGTTTAATCCATGTAGTCAACTTCAAGTTTTCCTTGATGGAACGTACACTAAGCTACAACACAACGCTTACAGTTTTCGAGGGATTTCTCTCAGTAATACCAGCCCAATACTGGGATGGTAATAAAAACATATCTTTCTGACAAGGCTGAACTCTTTAATAACAATAACCTCAAACGTAAGGGTTTCGGAAGTATACCATTTCCTTCCTCAGACTACGGTCTACAACCCTGTAGTCTGAGGAACGAAGTGGAGAGTTGTAGAGGGTATTCTGAAAAAAGGAAGTGGTATATATCCGACACCGTTACGTTTGAAGTTATTTTTGTTATTAAAAATCAGTCGTCAGAAAGCTTTTTTTCTTTATATAAGATGGATACAAGGCCATATTGTTATACTATTCATGAGTTGGTAAGTAGAAAATTAAGCTCTGGCAACATCCTATCCTGCCTGAAACTAAGATGCCTAAAAGCCTTAAGAATTTATTTCTATTTGAATAATGATTTTCAAATTGTCATATATACTATTACTCACTGATCCCTCTCCAACTGACTGCCAACTCTTTCGGGATATCCATCACTTATCGGAGTAAAGATCTTCCCTGACGCTCGGGCGGTGCAACATGCAGTTGAGTATTTTTTTCCTCTGGCAGACTTCTTTCGAATAAATCGTTGACTGAATTATGGCAACGGTGCGTCTCTGTTGGAAGCAAGTACTTTGATTAAACAGACAATGTAGTTTCATCTTTCGTTCATTGGATATGGCGCACTCACATCAAATGGAAAGTTCATTTATAACAACCTAAATAACAGTAATCATTACTGTTATTTCTAAATCTCCGGGAAATAGTATAGTTCAATGATATAGAGAATAGATGAAATATCTTACACATTTATCAATCGTGTGTACCGAACAGCCAAGTGTATCCATCCATTCTTGCAGGAAATACAATATATCTGCTTGTTGCTTACTTATACATAGCTGCCAGTTACGTACATAAATTTAAACAAAAGGAAACCAATGCAAAGGTTTCGTGTTCTATGCGTTTCCATACTCCGATTTGTTCAGAACTTTCGCAATAAACGGTTTTCTGTTAAGTGGAAATCCCTGCTATACGTGCGAGCAAGACATTCGCTCAAAATTCTAATCAGCAACATTAATGAACGGATAGTTTACTCCTGGATTTATCAGAATATGAGCTGCATTTAAGAAAACCCTATTTGGAACCTATGCTTTTCGAATCAGACAAATATTAACTCAAATTCACACATTCAATCCAAAGACGCAACGCTTGAGCATTCTAGTTTCTCTATGTGATGAAAACGTATATGTTAACATTTTGAGATAGGGCACATGATGCCAATATATTTACGAATAGTACACAAGCATCTCTTACTTTTTCAATTTTATATTGCCATCGCGTCGCACATTAACATGTCATGATTTCTACTTTACAGAACAAGGTGGACAGTTTGTTTCAGCGGGTAATATTAATATCTAGGAAAATTTTCGGCTCTCGCTTTTGATAAGCTGTTTTACTTACACATGTCGTAACTAAATTTTCCGGAGAGAATACAAAAACATAACTCTCTGACTCTCGATCTGAGCACTCGCTTCACCTGTGACAATATACTGCAATATATACATAATCATGACCAATCATCGCCAATGACATTCAATCTCCTTGACAACAAATAAACTAATCGAGCGTTGAATGCGTGTAAATTTTACTCCTTATGGTAACTCAATCAAGCATTTAAAAATGAACCTTAGAATCTGCTTAGGATAGTAAACTGGCCACAAACAAACTACTGTTACATTAAATAAAGTGATGGAATACATGCAAAAGTACGAGGTACCTTTACGTCAGATAATTTTTACAAATCCATCAGTTCCTTTAATAATCTCTAGAGAAGCTATTGCTGAATTTTGGAATAGGCATTTTTGCATAAAACATAACTTTTCGACGCTTAGAATCCGCGTGAGTTCTATTATTAGTACTATTCGAAATACGAAATTCTATAAGCTTCATTTTCCTACGGTTTCAACCATATCTATCTATCTATGTATCTATCTATCTATATATTAAAAACTGAATAGAAAATATTTGGGAGGTGATTAAACAGTACATTAAACAGATTAAACGATTCCGCTTCGTTTTAGAGATAAACGTTTTCGATATGGAACCCACAATCGACCTACTCCGGGTGAAAATAACTACTTTGTGAAAAATCGCAGACGAGTGCGTAAAATAAGTTTCGTATTAAAAATTTAAATTAAAAATATTGTGGATATTAAAGGATAAAATGCTATGTAAACGGTCGCCAATTTTACTAACGTGATAAGCATTATTTTATCTTCACATAAAATAGGTCAACTGTATTCAATATGTGGTACCCTTTACATTTAAATCCAAACACAAAGTGTTGCATATTGTTAATACGAAATATCAAATAAAGCCAAGTAGTCGAAAAGTACTGTTTCTACCACGCTGTCAACATTACCACATTGCATTTTAGCTCTTAATAACTACCACTTTGAATCTAATATAATTCCCAAAAACTTTGGTTTTAATGCTTTCTTTCTCATTTCTTACAAAATATTTTATTTTGGAGTGTTAAATTTTCATTTCAAGTTGCAAACCATGTATTTCGAAAAAGAAAATAGAATTTCAGTAATGTCTACACGATTTTTTTTAGGCATAACACCCTTTTGGAGACTAGGCATCTTCGGATCAGGCCAGAACAACGTTGGTGGAGAATGGGAGAATTAGTGGTCATGGCATTGGCCGAGGAACCATTTCGCCATTTATCAGGTGAAGCTGTAAAAAAAATACTCACTCAGGACGTTCAGCTTCGGACTACAATTCCACACGATTATTCATTGCGGATCTGAGTGTTCGACGTTATTTTCTGGACTACGAATATATACAGCGTGTCTATAAAAACACCAACATATATAGGGAAGTCATTCCTCAAACCAAACAAGACTAAGTTTCCTGTTACAAATTTTCGAAATCTTCATAATTAAGTAGCTACACACTGCCAAAAGCGTGGGAAAATTAATTTTAGAGAACTAATATTTCAAACATCGTGAAGAGTAAAGCTGATGCGGTGTAGCCCCCTGGAAGTTTTCAAAACTGTACTTGCCAAAAATGCATATCTCAAAATTCCGCATAGGAGCACTAGGCTTTACCAAAGTAATGAAGGCATTACCATGATGATTCTCACCAACCCAGGCATCTTCGAGCGGATGCGCCAAA
>JAGDQP010047393.1:3175-15039 GCA_022664845.1 Lepisma saccharinum
AGAAGAAGCTCTAGGTTAAAGAACGAAAAGCTTAGCGTATTGAAATTTTCAACATTACAGATGGCAGAATTGTAAGGCGAGTTCTGTTTTTATATTGTGTTAGTTAAAGGGTTTGTCCAAGTCAAATCATCGAACACTGCTTGCATCACTATTTTAGAAGAAAAAAATTGTATATGATTTGTACATTGATATTTCATGTCTGAGAATATCAAAACAACTTTAAAAAAAATGTTATGCGCTTATTTCTCACGAGGTGACCATGTTTCCAACATGGCAAATAGTGTTTCTTCCTCCCGTAGTAATGTACGAAAATCTTAATATCTCAAAAACCAGAAGAGCTAGAGAAAGGAATCAGAAACCGTCATGTAGCTCCTTAAGTGTACTGATTTGGAAACACCTTTTCTAAAAAAAAATGAATTTCTTCATTCTAAAAATTAGGCTGAAAAATGAGTAACAAATTGTATGAAATTGGATTTTGAAACTTTCTTTCTTTTTCTTTCTTGGTGAAGAAGTTTAATATAAGACTGCAATTTTCTGTAAGGTTAAACCATGGAGGAATTAAAATAGAAGGAGACGCCCAAACGTACCCCTACTTCGAAAATAAATTGAAGCCGAAAATGGCCGCCGCCGCGGTTGTATGTATCACAGTCCGCCATATTGCGTATGGAATAAAATTGAAGTATTGCATTCACAGACATGCAAATAATCAGATCATTCTTTGTGCTTTTCTGTGATTTTTAAAATGGTAATGAGTTGTGTCACTTTTGGATGCATAAACAGATACAATAAGAAAGGTCCCATTCTCACATTTCACAGGTGGGTGTTAGAGAAAACTTCTATCGAAATATAAAA
Organism: Lepisma saccharinum; assembly: GCA_022664845.1. Classification (NCBI taxonomy): domain Eukaryota; kingdom Metazoa; phylum Arthropoda; class Insecta; order Zygentoma; family Lepismatidae; genus Lepisma; species Lepisma saccharinum. The sequence goes on from JAGDQP010047393.1 coordinate 4,028, forward strand.
TGTTGATATAAATTGATGGCATGGAGACAATTAAAAGTGTTTTTCTATGCTTAAAAAGAAGGATTACTGTTCCAGTTTTTCTCATAGATTTTAAGTAATTACAAGAAAACTGACTAAAGGAAATGTCAGTAGTATTCATTATATTTCATGCAGTTTGGGGAATTGTTTTTCGTTTTGGTTACTCTTTATGTTGAGCTATACAATATTTTATAATAGTGACAAATTATCTGTGTATGTTTGTATTCTTTAACCATAATACCAAACCTTCAAGTGTAAATTAAATGTGATTACAATTCAATAATTTGATTTATAGGGTGACCGTATCAATGTTTGACCAAATAAGGAAAATTTCAACTCTAAGCAAGAACTGACGTTTATATAATAGAAAAAATATACGAAACAAACCCTAAAACCATGCAAAATAAGTCAAAGAAAAAGCAGCTCGCATTTAACACGACAACAGACAAATATATTGCTGAAGGTGTAGTTGCACAAGTAGTTGACCAGTTGTAGTAGCCAATTGTAAACTACGGCTGTTGCCGTGTAGATCATTGATTCTGATTACTGTAGGTTGTTCCTTGAACAACGAAGGATTGCAATAATTAATTATTTCACTGTACCTTCTACTCTATATTCACGAATATCTTGTATTACTTATACTTCTGTCCTCTTATTGTGCGCTCTGCTCTTCCAGATGCCCTTTAAGTTGTTTATTTGATTTTGGGGGTACTGTATTTCCTGATTGCACAACATTTGGGACTACACTATTAAACCTTATGGAAGTATAAAACGTTCTGTGTTTACTACTATATACTATATAAAGTATTATTACTGTTTGTCTCCCTTATTAGTCGAACACTGGCGACTGGTCCATTACTGGTACGGTCACCATGTAGCTTCGCATGTCATAGACCAGATGAATGAGAGACTAAATTGTAACAAATCTTTTCGAAATGAACACTGGAACATATTTAACACTTTACGCTTTCTGAATCTTAGAAGCACTGTTATAAACATATGTATCCAGTATGTTAGTATGTTGACATGGTTCACGGGGTAACTTGTAATTTATGGCAGTCAAGAAATGTAAAAATTACAGCTATGGAGCTATTTAGATTCCCTTGCGGTTGGGCAGACACATGGAGTCTGTTAAACGTTTAATAATAAATAAAGTGACTAACCCGTTTTCGCTAGTTCGACATTATGTCTAATATAATATGTATTCTTTTGATCAATTCGAATTTAATTGCCATAACTGCATATAACTGCGTATCTGTGTATTTATTTGTCATTATCGTTTTATAATCATTATCAAACTGGATTGTGTATGCTTAATATAAATTAGTGTTGTGGTTACCTCATACCTATGTCACAGATTCCTTACATCGATTTCATTGCATTGATCACAATGTACTTATCCATGCACTACGAAGGTTACTGTAAGCGGCCATTAAGGATTGCTCGTCGCACATATTTAAGAGGCTATCCCTTCTCGATAAAGTCGATATCGCACGGGAGAAAATTCATGCATAGACACAAAATAATGCCGAGTAAGCGAAGGTGGGTCAATTACAGCCAGATGTCTCACAGATTGCATCTTGCTATCGCCTTATCGGACACATTCTAATTCCCGTCCTTCTGCTACCGTAAATATTTCCCTCTTCTTCACTGGTCTGCTTTATTTTCCATTAATTCGAAACGGCAATGCTTACATTTTTCAATATTAAGGAATTAAAAAAAAACCTATTAGTTTACCGCTCTACGGAATTTAATCTGGAATTAATAACTAATTTATCTAAGTTACAGTGTAGGCATTTTTTTTTTTCTGGTTTAGAAAATTTTAATGATATATATACAAGTTAAACCTACGTATAGTAAGGATAATGCAAGTAATAAATAAAGGAGAATTTAAAATGACTGGGAAGGCCTCTGGACAAGGTGAACCAATGATGATTTGTCATCACCTTCCTCTGGATCAGAAGTGAAGAAAAAAGAGGAACACCCACACCCTGAACAGATTTTGAACTCATAAAGCTGTGCCGGCCGCGTTCGCAGAAGAATTCCTTAATGAGCACATCTACCTATGTGGCCAAGGGTCTTCCGCAGTTAATGGCTACAGATGCCAATATTTTTCATTGTGCAGTGTTAATTCTGCTAGATTTTTTTTTTAATTCAACCGCACCTGGAGTTAATTTAAACGTTACCTAAAACAAATGTAAGTATAATAACATATGATATAGATTTCATATAAATATTATCTGCATGGTGTACATAAAACAATAGGGATTTCGTGGTTCTCTTCCATATGCAAGATGGTGGATGGCCGCACTACACGATTGACGGGCAGCCATTTTCAGCTTCAAAATTTGGCAGCTTGGTCGTCTCCTTCTATCTAATTCCTCCAATGGTTAAACCTACACCAACAGAATGTCTATCTTTAAAAAAATATTGCATTGAATCACACCCCTCCTCTTCTACAAGAGTTCAAACATGGCCCTTCGCCAGGAAATACCGGATTTCGGGTTTATATATTTCACAAGGGTCCTCATGAAAAGAATCTGAAATTTGGTGTCAAGAAAGCTTTGTATGAGGCAAACTCACACTAAAAGTATCAACTTTTATTTTCAAGTGTTTTGGTCAGTGCAAACGGATTTTATGTACATATTACTACATTACTTGAAACGCATAATTTTAACTCTCATGAACTACCTTTTCTTGACAGAATATTAATTAGAAAGTAAGTTAGCTTGGTTGTTTACAAATATCCTTTTTCCTATTGTATCATGAAAAGTGATAAAAGAGTCTAAACAGATTATGTGCACTAATAACGAAAGGAGATATAATCAGGGTTTAAATTCTAAGCCGATCGGTGGGAGGACTCTCATCCAAAAAACGTTCCTAACAAGTGCATCCCATCCTTTTTACTGATTGGTAAATGGCCAGTATTACCGCATAATTGTCGACAGATGTATCGTGTGCATAGTATAATATATAGCAAAACAAGATCCATGGCGTGCGATAAAAATTGTGGGTGGGAACCAGCTCTTCCTAGAAAAGGGGTTGGTGGGCTCAGCCCTCTCGATTCCACCTTGAAGTTAATCCCTGGATGAGTCATTCCACGTCAATTCAACACACCTTCTCTACCTCACTCTCTCCGATTGCAATGCTTTCTTGTATATAAGTTGTACCTGTAGAGCATATGAAAAATTCAAAATTTTAGATTTGTCGAGCCACTGGTTTTTGAAATATAAATTATTGAAAATTCGAAAAATTGCCAAATCTTGACACATCCTCGTATACAAAAATGGCTCTATCTCCGTAACCATTTGTCTTTGGCTCATTTTAAAGCTACAAAATAGGCTTTCATGTGATATATAATTTGATAGAATGATTTTAAAATTGAATTTTTTTAAAATTTTCAGATTTTGATTTCTCAAAAATCTCCAATTTTAAAAATTTGAAAAAATTCACAAAAATACTTTGTACCATCTTCTTACATCTTCCTAAGTTTCATTTTGGGATCATTATTAGATCAGCTGATACAAGGAATACAAATTCAGCATGTGTTTAAAGAAATAGTCAGTTGACGTAACGGTAGTTAAAAAAACGAAGTCTAACAAAAATTATGGTAGTGATTAATGTTCTTCTAGGTCTGCATTTAGAAACTTAAAAGCTTAAATAATGTATCAATTTGCAATGAATATGAACGAAACCTCTATAATAGCAGTTTGGCTTGAAAAAACATGAACGCGGACCTTGAAAAATGCCTGCTGCTAACTGAAGTCTATTGATCTTTTCTTGAGTCCAGGAACTGTTGAAATTTCGCTTCAATCATCTTCTTTTCGTCTTCTGTTAAGAGTATAAACTAGATCAGTTGGCGTGATGGGATTGGCTTTGCAAATTACATTAGTTGAAGAAATCCAGAGCGTATGAGGGATAAGAGAAAGAAGAAGAAGGTCCTGATGGGTGAAGAAACGTAATTTTCACTTCAGCTCCATCTTCATCTTTTTCTAAAACATAGCATAGCCACCATGTGTCGTCGTATATCGAAAGGACATACCCATTCGTTCCATCAAAGTTCAACTTCTCTGGAGAAGATACGAACGAATAAATAGCTGACAATGTTGCAAATTAAAACGGCTTAGCACAATTTCTATAAAATAATAGGGAGCGTATTCCCGTGCTTTAATTCTCATAGGATGTGACATCAGTTAGAAGATATCGTCGCTTCCAAACAGCTTAGCACAAGCGTGTGATGCTTATTATGGTTTACGCTAGCCAAACTAGGACATGTTGATAAACATTCTTGTGGGTGCAAACTGTGTCGCCGTTCTACACCATTCGAAAAATGAATAATCCATGTCAAATTGAGTACAGGGGAGACAGAGAGAGAGAGAGAGAGAGAGTATTCCGTTTTGTTACGATTTAATTGGTACTATTTAAATTTAAAGGATTAATTTTCATCAAGATATTAAATCTTGACTGCTATGTAGAAACACCCCCAGATTATTCCAACCGGTAGAAAACAGGTTAGGTAAGGTTTGTTTGGGTTAGTTTAAGTTATATATTTTGTCTTTATATAATATGTTTAATGTTTGAATTCACTGCGAATCGGAACTAAAATCACATTTGAAGAACATCTGGGGAGGTTTCTGAAGAGCATCTTAACATTTATGCAATTTTCTAAACACATGCTGAACTTGTATTCCTCGTATTAGCTGATCTAATGATGATCCCAAAATGAAACTTAGGAAGATGTAAGAGGATGGTATAAAGTATTTTTGTGAATTTTTTGAAATTTTTAAGATTGGGGTTTTCTGAGAAATCAAAATCTAAACTTTTGAGAATTTTTGAAAAATATATATTTTTTTTAAAAAATTATATCGAGTTATATATCGTGTGAATGCCTATTTCATTAGCTTTAAAATGAGCCAATGATAAGCTCTCTAGGACAGATGGTTACAGAGATAGGTATATTTTTGTGTACGAGGGTGTGTCAAAGTTTGGCAATTTTTCGAATTTTCAATAATTTATATTTTAAAAACTATCGCCTCGACAAATCTAAAATTTTGGAATTTTCATATGCTCTACAGGTAGAACTCATATACCAAAAATCGTTGAAATCTGAGATGGTGAGATAGATTTTCACTTGAAATTTTGTTGACTTGACGTGGAATGACTCGGATATAATCACAAATAAAAGTGATAAGACACGAAGAGATCATTTACACTAATGAGTCAGAATCTCCAACTTACCGGGATTTCTGTTGAAAATCACTTTTTCCATGATAACTCGAACACACATTTGCTTAAGCCCTGCACTAAGTTTCCCGAATATAAGACTTACAATATCCTCTTCTGGAAGTATATCAATACTAGATAAAGAAAACACAGTATGATTTTCAACCAAGTCCTCGAGTTCATTAACAACACTCTCTGTGTTAAAGTAACCTCTGTCCACAACAGGAGATATTGCCACACTTATAATTTTGTCTACTAAGAACTTGTTGTAGTATTTCGGGCGACTATAGGTTAACTCTGCATGCACTGACGAATTACGAAAGGAGATTTTGGAATTTGCAAGAAGAGGAGCAAATAAAGCAGAGATATCTGTGACTCTGTCGAGATCCACTCGAAAGTTGAACGGCATTATTCGTTCGCTTCTTTTTACAAATGCTTTGGGGTTAGGATCGGCGCCTCTCTCCAGCAGGTCAATGGACAGCGAACTGGAACCACGTGTCATTGTCTTCCATAATGCTGTCTGGTTAGTGCAGTTTTGGGCTTGTAAGTTTAACTGTTGGGGAGAGAGAAAATCTTGTTATGAACCAAGTGATATCACTGACCATTCAGTGAAGTACACACAACAAAATATATAAAAATATTAGGAAAAATTCAATAGATATGACTAAAGTTCTGTTCCTATTCAACTCTGTTAATAGATTAAGGGTCATATTTATGAATCACTCCCAGGAGATGGATGACTCCCGCGAGCATATAATTTTAATGCTCCTGGGAGTCGCCCACCATGGGAGTGATTCATAAATATGGCCCTAAGTATTTGGACAGGAGTCGAATGAAATCTGACTAAAGCTACGGCTTTCTAATTCCAACTGAAAGACAAATTATCATTTATGGATGCCTTGCTTACAGTGAAAACATGCTAGACTAATCTTTAGCTTACCTTCCTTGTATTCATGGGTTTTCTTTTTGCCTTGGATATGATTTCCAAGTCCAAATATTCTTCCTTAAAACAACATTCCTTTAACTAGAACTTGGACTTACGTGTAAATATGGCCCCAAGAGAGCCTAACACCTTTTAGTTACAAAGCAGAAATGGTGCCCATCAAGAACTCTTTTCGGTGACACGTCTTTTAACATAAAGGAAATAACCGAACAAATTCTTGAGATAAAAGGTTTAGTAAGCAGTACACAATATAGGGTAGCATGAAATAAGCAGCTTTGCAAAGACTGAACAAGACCAGAATCCACGCGATGTCACCAGAATTTTGAAACTCATTTTTGCGAGAGAAACTTAAATAATTTAGACCAGTGTCTTACGTGTAGTCAGCCACTTGAAAGTGGAACGTTATCACATTAGCGAAGTTTTTCCTCTGGCGCAGGGTCTATCAAGTTCAAAGAACGTAATGATTACAAGAAAAATATCTAACATAGAAAAGAAATATAATTAAGATGGGAAAAGGATAAGTGCCTACATTCTATTATAACGGCATGTTGGCAGTGTGATGTCATGTAGGTATAATAAGATTGACTTTAGTTTTCATGAAGCGTAGCTGTCTCGGTTGTGAATTGACTACTGAGTGTCTTTGGTGGTTAATGCAAGGTAAAAAAAAAATAACTATACGTTGTTACAATCTATGTATGTTACGGGGTTAAGAGAGATGTCACGTTAGATAAAGCTAAAAGAGTTTCTAAGAAAGGATACAAAGTCTTATTTAAGTATCCTTTATCCGTGCTAAGTGAAGGTTTTGATGATTGTGAAGCATGATTCTTTTGTTATTCTGTCACTATGTAAATCGTCCTTGTACAAAGTGCGAGTAGATGCGATGTTATGTTTAGACTGTTTAATGTGTCGGGCCAGACCTTGGCATCCCTTTCGTGTTCTTTCACTCTAGTGATAATACTGCACTTGGTCATACCTCTTGTGTTTCATACTCATATTTGATCTCATACGCCCCGAAGATTGCATTTTGTCTGAGAAACAGCTTTTGTAGTCAGTGAACGTTTCTTTCAAATAGGAAGGACACAAAACCGGTGTGATATTACGCTTTATTATATCAGTTTAAGATTTTGGGTAATTTGATGTATCATTGTTAACCTTACTAAGTACGATACTTTTGGTTTCATGGTGCCATTTATGTAAAAATGTGTTTGCTGTATCGATTCGTTTCACGTAATGAAGAACTGGTGGCTAATTCTATATGTAATAAAACTCTTCTGCAACATATTCTACAGGCCCGTGGAAATACAATTTAGATTTTGAAGTAGGGGAATGCGAGGACTTAAAAACGTTTCACATACAAGAAGTTGACCACACGTTCTCCAGTGTTGATTACTACATAACGATCAAACCACTGAGCGCAAGTCAAGTGATACTGTTCATGGAAATCCTACTCTGTGGAAGGTTCATAGAAAATGGGCTTTTATTACCGTTCGAAAGTTCACCTCATTCCACGTAGCCTAAGAAAAAGAATTCACCACTACAACCGTGGACTATCAAATTATCTTCTTTCGAAATAGAGTTGCAGTAACTTACATAGTACATAAAACACACGGTATTGTGCTTCTCCTGTAAAGCTTCAACATAGCAGATTTTGAATGAACACGACGTTATGCACTATAAACAGCACAACCACAAACATATAAAGTAACTGCAAAATCTTTTCACAGTGCTTCTTTTTTTTAAAAAAAAAATAAAAAATCCACTATAGGCCAGTCAAAAAGTACATTAAAAAAAGCTAAAATCGTAAAGCGTGATGTAGTTCTTATTTTTTGATATGTTGTTAGGACCAGTTAGGGTAGTGTGATCCCAAGTTTGCAGCTTCGAAAAACCTGTCTTCACTGCGTAATACGTGAAAAACTGCATAATTTTCGCACTTTCTTCAGTTGTTGCCTTATAACTCAAACCATGGCAGGTTTTCGATATTAGTCGTTATCATCATTTGTAAGTACAATAAATTTCCAACAGTTTAAGAACAACCACAGCTCTGTACGTTCAATAGCTTCTGAGATATTGCATTTCAAATATTGGACATTTTCTCTAAAAAAAATGATAATTTTAAGTTTTGCCTTTGTTTCGGGGCGAATATCAGCATAATCGCTCATCCTACGAAAAAAGTCATAGGGAATGAAATTGTAGTAAATTTAATTGGCTCTCATCTAAGCACCAAACGAAGTCTGTAAACCAAATAGTTCTCTTGCAATCCCAAAAAAGTTGTGCATCACTAAGCAGTCGGACAGGGAATTGAAAGAGCATTTCAATTTCGAATTGGCCCCTTATCCAATGGCATTGTTCAACGAAGAAGGGATGCGTAAGGGGGCAAAATGTACTTTCTACGCCACTTTCACTCCAATCTCCCAAAACATATCCCTTGGAGACATACCTTCTCCACAAGGTTATCTGGCACCGAAACGAATCGATCAGGGTAATTGTTGCTAGCTACATCACCTACACATTAAACCACTTTGGCAGGAACGTGTCAGGAGTGTTTGAAGGATACCGTGAGGATGGACCCTCAGGAGTACTAAAACCGCAGAACGATTGCATCGCTACGCTGCCCTTTCTTGCAACGAGATCATGTTTGACTCCTCAACTATCATCAAAGTGTCCCAAGAGAAACTGTTAACAAACGTCTGAAATAAACGACGCGTCATTGACCAGTTGATTCTTCGTTTGAACTCGAGGGCATTAACACTAAGAAAGCGACAGAAGCTGCAGACTGCGACATTATCCGAACCGCCCTCGACAAAAGCACATTCTACGAGAACGTGATCGTGGTTGGAGAGGATGTGGACCTACTCGTTCTCCTCTGCGTCTTGGGCTCGATTATCGTTAATATCTACTTCCAGAAAAGTGGCAGAAATGAGTCAAATTTTATTGTTTTCCACCACTTCTTTCAGTCGAGAATAAATTGAATTGCCTCCAGGATTCGAACTCTTCCTCCACGCATTCAGCGGATGCGACACCACCTCTGCCCTTTTCGGGCAATAAAAACAAAATTGTGGAGTGTGTCAAACAAGTTTGTGTCAAAAAGAACCGGAACCTAATGGACCTGGCCACCGTGTTTCTCCTCCCAGACGTCAGTCACGAGGCTATAGCCGAAGCTGGAGATAAGTGCCTGGTCGCTCGCTCTGTATGGAGGGGAAACATCCATCGACACCCTGCACGGCCTTCGTTTCCACTTGTTCGTCAAAACAGCAGCCAACGCGAAGTGAACCTGGCATGTTTGCCCCCAACCAAAGAGGCTGCATCCTTCCATTCTTATCGCACATACTATCAAGTGCAAAAGTGGTTGGGGTGGACGATGACAGTGGGGTTGGTCGAAGAGCTCCCTTGGTATCATACCAATAAGAACATTATCCGGTCCAGCACACCAATCCTTCTCACATTGCTTTCAGGTAAGTGCAAAAAGGGATGCACGGGAGCTTGCACTTGCCGGTGAGCTGGGCTTAAGTGCTCGGCTTTGTGAACTCCGTGCTCTGGCAAGATTTGCTAAAACGTCGCTATAATTCTAATCAACGAGGATGAAGACGACTCCGACGATCCTCCGCTTTCAGACAAGCAACTCGAGACGGACAAAATACTCCAGCAACTTCCTTCAGTCCTGGGATACGACCGTGATCAACCAGGACCCTCGAAAAAAACAAAACATTGAGCATTCAATTACTGATTTTTAAGATTTTTTAATAAGAGATGTACATATAAACGTATATCCCAATCCTTTTATATGATCCTATGCCTTTTTCTTTCATCTAGTACTCACAAATTGTCATGAGGGGGGGTTTAGACTCATTTCTTCAAAAATCAAATTTTCCATTTTTTTAAGGATTACAAGAGAAATATTTGGTCTACAGACTTCGCTTTGTGTTTAAATGAAAGCCAATTAAATGTACTACAATTTCATTTCCCCCATGACTTTTCTCGTAGGATGAGCAATTATGTCAATATTCATCCCGAAACGAGGGCAAAATATAAAATTCTCATTTTAAAAAAATGCCCAATGTTTGAAATACCATATCTCGGAAACTATTAAACGTACAGAGCTGCAAATGCAATGTTCGAAATTTACTGTGCTTACAAATAATAATAACGTCTAATATCGAAAACTCATAGTTTATGAGTTATAGGGTAACAACTGAAAAAAGTGCGAAAACTTTGCAGTTTTTCACGTATTACGCAGCGAGCACAGGTTTTTCGAAGCCGCAAATTTGGGTTTACACTACCCTAACTGATCCTAACAACATATCAAAAAATCAGAACTACATCAACGCTTTGCGATTTTAATGCATAATTTGATTGACCTACTACCCACACTTCTATTACCACAGGATAGGCAAACTTTCAATACGAGTTTGAGCAACTAAACAAATAAATAATAATAAAAACTAAAACAGGCCAGAAAAGTAGACGAATATGTGTACCTATTAATTTCATTTATTAAGTTTTGCATGGTATTGTTAAGTTTTAAAAATATTTAATAAGTTCTAAAAATAAGTCAGCAGATAGGAGGGTCCGACCACTCTACTGGAGCATATCAGTTAAACGGTTAATCTTTATGTAATAATGTTTCTAAAAAAAAACACTCAAAGAACCATTTAGCAGATTATCAGAAAATATTTAATTACCAACATTAGAAATAAGGCACACAGCAGTTTGTAGAATTTAATACTGTAGCAACAAGTCTCAATTTCAAAATCCAGATCAAAAAAGGTATCTTACCTCTGATATGTTAGCGACAGTCTTCAATATATCTAATGCATAATTGGATTCTCCA
>JAGDQP010047395.1:0-15039 GCA_022664845.1 Lepisma saccharinum
GGCCACAAAAGATGTTTTCCCGACACCAGAGTGTTGATGGTCAGAGAAGACGACACTGGAAAGTCAGGGAAATAGGCTTCACTTTTTCTGTGCAACCCAGTAGTGCGTAGTGTATGTTCTAGATTCTAATAGTACAATTTATTATTATTATTTTAAGGTAAAATTATCAGTTGTGCGACACTCACGCGCCGAGAACTGCGCATGGGGTATGTGGAGGTAGGCTGAGTGCACTTCAGAGCGCCAGGTATGGGAGCATTTAAAATCTCCAGGGACCTGACAAGGATTTGAACCCGGGTCGCTCGATTTGTAGTCAGAAGAACTACCGTCTGATCTACGGCCACTCCCCTGTTTCAAAGAAAGTAATTATTAAACTATTTCAAGTATTTTTCTTTAAACATTTTTCGTTCACACACACACACACAAAAAAAAGTTTTACAACCGTGTCTACCACCGTGGAGAACCTGGAATACTCAGGGAATTTTATAAATTTGGAAAAATCAGGGAAATCTATAATTTATGATGAAAACTCAGGAAAGTTTGAGGTTAGCCTGTCCACAGTTGGTAAGAACCAGGCCGATCAAGGCAGAGATCGTGAGTTCGATTCACACCGCTGACCGGATTTTTTTAACGTGTTTATTTTTGTCCACTTGTGAAATATCAATAATGTACCAGATGTTTGGACTGGGTGGTTGTGGAATTAAAACTAAATGTCATTGCGTATAACTTACGTGTTCCACTATACTAAGGACTCAAGGAATTTGGAAAGAAAAATATCATGAAAAACGTGGAAAACTGAGGGAATTTCAAGTCACAAAATTAGTAGACAACATGTACTATCTTCAGCATCGTAAGGTGGTTGAGTGAAGTGCTATGCAGCATTGCGTATAGTGAAAGCACAGTTTTGCTTAAAAGTTTGATACTTTATGTGCAGTTCAGCTTAGGGTGGTTTAAATGGTGTATACTTTTGCAGGAAAGTTGCATGTAATCATAAACTAGAGTTAGAACAAAATAATGGGAACACTTGTGGATGGTGAAACATTTTGTGTTAATACGGTGTTGGTCCACCTTTAGTACGCAATACAGCGTGAATTCTAGACGGAATAGACTGTTGAAAGTCCTGACTGGCGATGAGTAAAATTTGAAACCATTCTTCATTTAGCAGAGTCTTCAGTTCAGGAGGAGGTGAAAGTCTACGCGAAACCCTAGTTCCCAGAACAGCCCGCAGAAGCTCGATGATATCAGGTCTCGGGACTGCGCGGGCCAGGGAAGATGTTAAACTTTATCAGCAAGCTCATGAAACAACTTTTGAACAGGGCCAGCGGTGTGAATGGAGGCATTATCATCCTGGAGTATAGTATTTCTGTCTGGAAATAAAGTCTGCACCATTAGATGGATCTGATTACCCAGGAGTTCTCTATACACTGCTGCTGTGACCAAACCGTGAAATGTGACAAGGCGGACTGCCGAATACTATGATATAGCACCCCAAACCATAATAAAGCTGCCAGTATTTTTGACAGTCGGGCGGAGACAGTCCACATCGTATGCTTGAGAGAGCTTTCACCAGTCATGCACGCGTCCAGTGGTAAAGAGGGTAAAGGGTGATTCGTCCTACCATACCGCACATTGCCAGTCCTCTAATGTCCAGTTTTTGTGGAAATAGCACCACGCTCATGAATAACCATTTTATGGAGTTCCCGAATCACTGTTTTGGATGACACTAGGATGTTTACGTGCAGATTAAGTTCTGCAATCACCTACTCGTCCGTTGTTTTCTTCTGAGACGACACAGTCCGCTTCAAGGCCCGATGGTCCCTATCCTGCAGCTTCGTCTTTCGACTACTCTGCTTCGCCGAACCTGTTTTACCGTGCACTGTGTATGCGGTCATGACTCAAGACCGTGCCTTGTGTTACACCGCAAAACGTCGCTGTTTTGCTCACAAATGCTCCAGCTAGACGGGCACCCACAATTAGAGCTCTTCCGTCAAGTCGAACATACTGGTCACTCACCACACCTGCACAACGTACACAACCACACTGTCTCACTCTACTATTAGTTCACAGTTCTGCAACAAACAAGAGACGGTGATTTACGCAGTGCTCAGTGTTACCAATTACGGTTACAATATGTCCCACTTTTGACAAGTGTTTCCATTATTTTGTCTAATACCTGTATATCAGTTTCAGAAATCAGTTAAATTTGGGGATTCAATTTGATTTTGAGAAGGAAGAAAATCACTGATGCAATAGATGTAAAACGTTATTAATATATTTGAAAGAGTGCAGTGAAAACTAATACAGATGTAAGTTAAACTAATTCAAAACAGTAACATAACGTATTGTCATCGAAAACATTCCACAAACAAGAAGCTGACCTCACGTAATGTACTGTTTTAAAACATCTGGATAATTTAGTAATTAGTCCCCACAAGTGTGAATACAACATGAAACATCCAATGTTTCGTTCCTTTGTACTCTGAACTTCTTGAGGAAAATTCAGGTAATAAGGAAGGTTGACCGCGTCCTTTACACATCTGTTCCAGTTCTTTTCATTCACAATGTTTAAAACTGGATACATGACAAGAATTGTGAAATTCTTATTCAACTTTTAATGTAGTTTAGCTCTAATTTCTTATAAGAATGTGTATATATAAGATGGTAAAGAAGGTAGAAAAAAAAGGATTCTTACATAGTAAAATGGTGAGACAGGAGTACAGGAACTTCACAAACACAATAGAAAAGCGGCAAGAATAGAGCGGGACTTGGGCTAAGAAGCCATGTTGTCAACAGATGATATATATTTTTTATTGATTCATTTTCGTTCTAATGCATACTTACAATGAGGTGTAAATTGGTATCTCACATTATCTCAGTCTCAGCGTACCGTAAGTAATTATGAATAATTGTTTTCATACTAACTTGTCCCGTTTTCCAAGGAATTTGTGTATAGTTTTTGTGTTCGTTCATCGTAATTTAAAGATACTTCTATTCTTACAGAGACCATATGCTCCAAATACACAGTATAGTTATAGTAATTGGTCACCGCCTGCCCAGTCGAATGAATCTACCAATGGCTACTTCTTAGAACGATCAAACAGCGCTAGAAAAACATTGGAAAGAGCTTGTGAGCTTTGTCCAGAAGAGGTAAGATATCTTTCCTAGAAGCCCCCTCCCCGATAATGAATGAATGAATGAACAGTTTCAATAATGAAAGGGTGTCAGCTTCAGTTGTTCAGAAACAAGAATGAATACCTACTAAGAGTTTGTGTAGGTAGACGGCTGGTGGTGGGGAATATTGTTCCTTTGTGAAGATGATTTTTCATTTGGTGTAACGTAATTAGAATTTAGACATAATCAGTAAAAGTGTATTAAGAAAATGCAGGGAAAGCTTATATTTGTACAGTTTGTCTTATTCAAACAGAAATGTAAGCTTATGAAATAGAACGAGTGCATGCAAGAACTTGATAAGTGACATTAAAAAAAAAATGTGTTACTGTTTTACTCGAAATTGTTTTTACTCTTTAAACCTGCATGTTACCTGCATGTCAGGTTCTAGCATGCACCCACAAATTTAATCAATCACCGAAACAGAAGAAAGTTTACTTGTACGTAACAGTTTACACGAAAGGAAAGCATTTGGGTTGGAAAATGTACGAACTTAAAGGTAGATGAATCAAAAACATGGAAACTAAGGTGATAAACAGGACGCGGAATTTGGTGACTTGATTTAACTATAAAATGGCCTAAAAATTGCTTTAAAATGTCGGAAAAAATGGAGAAAATGACTCAGAATAGCTAGAATAAAATCTAAAAATAGCATTATACATTGAGTTTTATAAATATGTAATACAGGGTTGACACGGACCGCGAAAATCGGGTATTTTGACTACTGGAAATTTCGGTCATTCACTTCCGGCGCAGTTCTTGATTCTGGAAAGGAATCTGCTCGTAGACGCAGGCCTCTCCAAGAAGTTCCAAAACTCGTCCCCCGAGGTCCTCATTGTTATTGTTACAGTATGACCATCTTGTCTTATTGCGTAACTACGTGCTGTGAGCCAAGGAAGCTCGGAGGAGTTCCAAAAACTTCAGTTTTATTTTCTCGCGAGAGGTCGTCAATGCTCCGGTTCCAGACGGTTCGAGATTTTGTCAGACAAAAATATCAGTGGAAAAAAAAAGAATCCCAGTGTTTGTTAATGGTATGATAAAAATTTAGCAGAAAACATTGCGGTAAGTTCTTTTGTGATACATTCAGAGCCATACCATACCATCCTGCACAAACTGTCTAACAACGTTTCGTAAAATAGCAGCTTTACTCGGTTTCACTTTCGGCATTTTCAAGATAAGTGAGAACGGTAAAAAGAAACCACAGAAAGCAAACTCGCGTAACCATATGATTTGATGGTGCACCTGACAAGAAATTAATAGAAGTTGCACAAACTGTCAGCTACATACTGACGTTCCGGACTTTTCCTGCTTTGAAACCAACGTGAGCTCCAACCGCCTTATCAGTAATTGAGTACGTAAACAGAGATAATGTAAATGATTGCTGGTACAGCTTGAAGTTGGGCTTTGAAGAAAGCTAGAAGTATTTGACTCCCATATTCACGATTCAGAAACATATTTTTAAAAAAATGAAAATGGCGAAAATGTACGTAAAAAATTCACTTTCATAAAATCAACAGCTCGTATCGAGGTATTATACGTATATTTAAGTGCGTTGTATAGGAAGTAAGGAAATAATAATATTACATGTAATCAAAATCCGCGTCCTAGTGATGAACCACTGAGAGTACAGTACCTAAGGCGCAATCTGCAATTTGAATCCGGATTTGGGAATGGCATGCTGAAGCGTCAACCAATAGTCCAGCTACTTTGTAGTATGCATTTGAAACAACTATCATTAACAACGATCACTGTACTTTGCGACAACGAACGCGGATAAGTTCACCAATCAATTCCGAGATTATACCTCAACTCAGGTGCTGGCAAGCTATCGTTTCCCATTAAGTGTTGATTAATGAAAAAAGATTAGTGTGCTATCTTACCTAAAACAATGTACTATTCTATTATTTTTTAGTTGTTGCTAGTAAATTCCGTATGTTCATGCGTTGCTGAGAGTTCTATAATGGAGATGGATGTGTTACAGGTCTTTTTTTAATGAATTAATTAGAGAATTAAAACATGGAATTAACTTACCAAAAGTGATATTCTTTCCTTTTAACGTAGGAACCCGAAGTGGAAGAGATGTCGGAGGAGGGAGATAGTCCACAGACAGAAGATAGTCAGAAAATGCCTGCGTACAAGACACGTTCGCACCCGCATCCTTCAGGACAAAGGGTTGTTATTTCACAGATGACAAGTCAAAGGTAAGTTTAATTCAAATGTCCTTAGAGTTCAGCTACTACAAATTATTTTTTTGGAAAAAAAAATTAAGTACATTTGGAACTCACCCGCATCAGTCTCATTTGTGTGAAATCTTTTCGCTCCCGCTGATAAAGGAAGCGAGTGATCTTGCTTATTTGACATTCAGCTGTTTGACCTGCTCGAATGTATATTAGTAATTCGTAACTGAAGTGCTATGTGGCCTGGAAGATTGCAAATCAATTCCGAATAGGTAGGTACAGCTGTGGACAAAAATATTGTCGCATGTCTTCCAAGAATATTTCCCATATTTGCGAATATGTCCCTCCCGTGTGTGTGACATCTACAAACGAAAATTAGGATTAATAGTTGCATTGTGTTACAAAAATATTACTCTCCGAGATAAAATGAGAGAACTGTAGAACTTGGTAGATTTTTGGACTTGGAATTTTTTGTCGACGAAAAATTATTATTATTATTATTTTTTTTTTTTTTCAAATATCGCCCTCATTTAGTTACATATCAGGACAATATTTTCCTCAAAAGTGCGTCATGTTATTGTGCATATGTCTGTAAGTCAGCATACTTATGTTTGAAATAAAAAAAGTCAGTTATAAACATTCGACAGTACCTTATCCATGGCTGGACCTGAACATTACGAGAAGACTGATAGCTGCTAGAATAGAAATCTTCAACCTGACAACACGATGCTTGAGCAGCAACAGATGTATTTTTTATTGTAACTATTTTGTTATCTGTCACATCTAGTTGAAAATTTTCTCTCTTCCACATTTTTTTTATACTTTATAATTGTTAAAGGTAGTTCTGAATCCATGTTGGAAATACAAGAATTAAATCCCATATAGATGTACTCAAAGCAACTCCGGAAAAGGGAATTACTTTGGGCATAATACTTTCTGACCTTATGATTGGAGTATTGTGTGTGTAGAGATACTATTGGACAAAAATTAAGAGCAGATTGTCCTCTTTCATTTTGTGTACTTGTACAAACATTAGCTATTAATTTTAAGTATATTGAAAATAAAGAATCCCTGATAGTAAAGTATTTGAGACACGTACGTATCTTCAAATGACCAGAAGTTTACATATTTGAAAAAAAGTTTTTCCGTTTTTTTAAGGAAGATAGAACAATGCAGAGAATTTCGAACATTACAGTAAATTTGTAATAACGATTCTTAGCTGCTTTGCTTATGTTACAGTTACCTTGAAGCAACCAAGCAAGAACAATATCTTCAAATACAACTAATGATAATAATAATAATAATAATAAAGAACTCGAGAAACTATAATTCTGTACATTGGGGATGAAACCGAAATTCAATACAAAGTTAGCGTGTTCTTTTTCACTGCTGAAATTCGAAATAAGTGAAAAATGGAGACAAGTAAACCAAAGAATAGGTTATCTTTAGATTTGAACCAGTTTAGCGGTATGGTAAACCAAAGGGGGGGAAATCATGGAAAGCTTCATAGAAATGGTAGGCCTACATTTAGTGTAGCTGTATGCCTGGATGTTTAAATTTATGGCAGTGCAAGATATCTATTGCTCTATTCACTTCAAAAACTGATATGTGATATTGATCCATTGCGAATACAAAGACTGCTGTAATCATGTTAAATGCTAACAATGCAATAGTACTTACAAAACAAAAATGACTGCTTGGTAGGAACCTAGTTATACTTTCCCCATTAAGACTGATCAATATTCTCAAATTTTACATTAAAGCAAAACTACCATCTCTTATATCAATTGCAGTTGGTGAAGTAATTACACAATGTCTTCAACACAGATTTAACTTTCATAAGTGCGTCTTGTGGCCAATAAAATGTTGGCATCACTGCACAACTTTTTCTTTTTCTTAAATCGAGCTAATTACACACACATCTTGAAGGAGGTTCTTATGGGTCTGACAGTTTGTTGTTACAATTCCACGCTTTCTCTCTCTCTTTTTTTTTTCGGGTTTTTTTTTTTTTTTTTTTTTTTTTTTTCTTTTTCTCCAAAGTAAGAAAGGCGCACAACAAGCTATTCACCACTTTGGCAGCTATGGTAGTTTGTAATTCTACTTCAAGTGCAATTTCTTCACCGGGTTGTATTGGTGTTTTCGGGTGAAACATCATCTAGTATCATGGGCACATCACAGTCGTCCTCAGAACTATAGAAGTAGCAGTAGTATTTCACTTTACAATATACCCAAAGTAACCCCAGATTAGCAAAGAAAAAGGGGTAAAATAAAATAATGATAAATGAGCCAAAAAAATTTTTTAGAAGGTCCAGCTCTCACATGTTCTACCAAAACAAAATATTTATTAGTCTTCGTATTTTGGCATTACAGGGTCTCACGGTTCCTCTAATATTGAAAACAATTTTTTGACAGAAAAAGACTGTACTTTAGAAATAAATTTCTTACTTTTCTATTTGAAACAACAAATACCCTTCATTGGCACAAAAACTCAGATGTGTATCATTCACGGAACAAGCAGAAAAACTTGTCAAACCTTGATGTTTTACTTTCTCCCGAAGTAACCCTCGTTGACAGTACTTATATATTGCCTAATACGTCGGCCACAGGCTGAGATTTCATTGCTGTACAATGTGTTAAGCAGAGTGATCTTGAATAGCTTTCGTCCAGTTGCCCACGGTCATGATATTTAATTTGAAGACTTAAAGTAAATAAGGCACTAAGTGCCATTTTTCTACTTACAAGTGAAACCAGTTTTTAAATTTTTATTTCCGTATATATATAAACTTCACCATATATAAACACCCAATAGAAGGACTAATCAGTGTGTTTCTACTTCGATTCTGATATATGTTACAGGTCTAACATACATTGTTATTCGTGTAAAAATGCAATTTTCACAATGGCACGTATTGGCTACTGCTTTATTTACTTAGGCTTCAGTTATTGTCGGAATTTTTGTGGGTATTTCAGCTGAGTCTTCCTGGTTATATTTTTTTAAAAAACTTCTATCAGCTCCTTTGTAGGTGTAACGCTTTCTTTAATACGTCGTCCAGAAAGATGGACTGAATATGATTAGACATGTCTGTTTCGGAATCATGCGTTTGCGTTTATGAAGTGGTGTGACCAATGTGTTTATTTTCCGGGTATACTTTACTATTGGAATAATGGCTTTCGTAGTGACAAGCTCGACAAAACTCATTATAGGCTCTGAAGTGACCATAAAAGTGGGAATAATTGCATCTAGGTCATTTTTCCTTTGAACATACATCTGCAAGATATTATCTTTTTTATTCTAATTACTCAGTTTGCGTGTTGCTGCGATTGTGTGTACCGGATTATCCTTCTTTTGATTACCCTTTTATTCGCTTGATCGGCCACCATAGCTATTTCAACTGTCATATTGTACTCTGTGAGCTTACTCTTTCGGACCATATCAAATATGCCAGGAACAAACGTCTCTCTTAACATTGTCAGTATTTGTCATACATTTGGTGACCTGACGGTTTAAAACTCGTAAATAATCGTGAATGGATTGACACTTATGGTGATGCAGTTGATGGAATGTGTATCTTCCCACTGCGTCCGAAGATTAAAATATTTTTTATCAGACAATTCCATCAACTTTAATAATAACATATGAAGTATCTAGAAGCGATGATGGTAAGCATGCGTCCTTCAATATCATACGCTTCTTGGCCGATAATTGAGAGCAGTATGTTTGACTTCTTTATCCTGCTTGATCGCGTGAGCACGGCAATAGAGCTCAAAGCGTTCCAGATAATTCCCTGTTTTCGCATCGTTCACATTGAATTGTTCGAAGTAAATATTAGCAGATAATGTCTTCTAACTTTTTTTAACTGTGATAAAGGTTATCAGTAAGAATTAAACTGTATTCGGCTATTTAGGTCAGGCTTAGTTGTGTGTATTCTAAAGTTCTATTCCTGGGATGTTCGTTTCCATATATCTTCCCCAAACGTAGCATTAAATCTTTAACCATGAGAATTATGTTGTTCGATCTAGAAGATATGTTAAAGCAGATACAACAATACATGATAAAAGTGTAAACAACCTTGTAACTCAAACTCTTCAATATGATAGACTTTCTCCAGTAATACTTATGAGACAACATACATTTCACAGTTTGTTATGCAATAGAACTATGCTGACTTCAAATTATTGTTGTACTGCATAGCAATTACTGTTTCAAGAGAAATGTTGTAAATTAAAAATAAAATTGGTTTTCAAACAAATATTGCTGTAATAAGTGGCAAAAAAAGAGGCACAAATATACTCCTAATGACTTCAGAACTCCGAATGCGGTAGCTTCCGCTGATGCAGAACATTACGTACTGGTTGTGAAAATTAAAGCCGCCAGATAAACTGTTTCTAAAAAAAAAAAGTAGAGCAGAATAGTTATAATATGCTGAATTTCATGTATGAAATGTTGCAGTGCCAGAAGTTTATATCTATATTACAGTTGCAAGAGCTGCGATTTCCATTTATCAAAATGTAAGAAAATACGTGATATCTTCAGAACTCATAAGTACCAGTTTTTTATTTGATAGCGAAAATATATTCTTACGATCTTACATTGCTTTTACTCTGCCAAAAGATTTATTCTAATTATTCAAGAGATAGGTTTGTGTAATAGTCTAAGTAACAGTGAATTTTCAAAATGTCTTATTTTTATTCCGAATAAGGTAACATTACTACTTGTTTTGACTTAATTTTTCTATTTCTTACTTGCATCTTTTTATATTTGAATAGTTACATGGGTCCACCACACGGTAGTAATCAGGCAGTTGTGACTGGACAGCCAGGAACTAGTGAAGAAGAAGTGAATGATGTGAGTCATTCTGATGTGGTTGATCCTTAGGATGTTGAACTACATTATGGTAGTTTCCTTGGTGTCTCCATGTGAAGAATGACATTCGGGGTTGGTATTGTGCGTCGAACAAGAAAAAGGGAGACTGTACTGGACAGGGTGATAGACCAGATAAACTCCAGCATGATGTGAACAGTTGAAGAACGTATTTGTGAAATGATCCTGAAGCTGCAGCTTCAGTCTTGTCTTTCAAGGAAAGAATATACACTTTTGAGTATGAATCTTAGGCTTGTTTCTCGAAGATACGTTAAGGAGTTTGAATTTGTGGTTTGGCCGGGAAACCAATGCTTTTGTGATGTTTTGTAACAGGAGATTATTCAGTGTTTTTTTTTTTTAATTGTGTAAAGACAAAAAAAAAAATCTTCAGAAGTATTAAGTTTATTGAAAACAAACTTTAAAAGAAATTAGTATGGCTGGACACTTCTAACGATTGGATTTACAAATTTACTTGTGCTGCTATTTTTTTCAGTGTGTATTTAGAGACACTAAGTTTTTTTTTTCCGAAGTAAGAAACGTATTTGCAGGGGCAAACACAATGAATGGAAACATTTATGATTTGCATTCCGATTTATGTGATGCAGAGCTGCTTTGTTTCCTATATGTATATATATGTATATATTTCTGAAAACGTCGGAATTCCTAACTTCGCCTTTTACAATCGTATGCTTGTATACAGATCATTGTGGCACATGCTTTACAGTTTTATTGTAGGTCTGCGGTTTTACGCGGCTTTTTGAGCCTGAAAATTACTCCTGAATATTGAAACAATTTTATTCGACCCTACGTGTAAAGACACTTGAAAGTGAGAGAGTTATGTAAAAAGTGCAGATTTGTACATTCTTACTGTTTGTGCTAGTATGCATCTATTGAAACTCTGTGTCTTGTCAATTCTGCAGGGTTGTTTACTATTTATATTATATATCTACACGTACACACACATACATTCATACACCTCTATATAAGATATACATACATATATATACATCTCGGGGATTAAATAAAGGAAGTTAGTACTGTTATTTACATACCTGAGGTTTGTGAATTACACTCAGTGAAATAGACCCAAAGTAAACTGTTCCCATAAATAGGCGACTATCATTTAACTATATGAGGGGTATGAGGGCAGTCAAGTTCAGCAAGACTAAGTAAATTGAAAGATGCCAAGTACAGCATAATGTATTGTTAATATTTGAAATGTAAGAAAAAAAAACACCTATATATTATATATACATCCACATACATGCCTACATCTATATATAAACACAGTTGCCCATTGTAACTAACTTAAATTATACAGTTCTCATGTTGGCAAATATCAATTACTTTTGCTTGTATAGTGCTTGAAGTGTAAGTTTTGTAATACAAATTGTCTACCAAACTGTTGTTGGTGTACAGATTTTGCTTCTTCCCTTGACAATATCCGAATGTATTTGCATAAAAGAATTGTGATCGTACCTTTGACTAGATTATCCAATTTTTGCAAGCAAGTTATGTAAGATGACTGTGTTCTATTGGGAACAAGAGTAAAAATAATGTCAGACATAATGTCCTTTGTGAGGATAATGCTAACACTGTCCTTTTAAAGAAAACTAGATAAAATTTCTAAATGTATTAAAGAAACTACTAAGAAGCATTACTTCTGCAGCAGACTTGTCTGTGTGACATGCTAAGTAGAGTCGATGACTTTTTATAAGAGATTTGTTTGTACGCAGAAGATGAATTTATTATATGTTCTGTGTGCTTTTATGAAACATCACGGTATGTGTAATTTGAATCAGCATAATAACATAATTTGTAGCTACCAAGACTGTTGAAAGCATACTATGTAGTATGTAAAAAAAAGTGCGATATGAATGTCAAGTTGTTAATATTTTGAGTGTTTAATTTAATCCAGTTTTTATTATGTTGTTGCTGTGAAAAACACTATGCCATGTTGTTTAAATTCGGAACATTATTTCTAACAAACAAAATTTATGGGATTCCTAATATGATTTATTTTCTCCGATACTTAACCTAGTGTGCTTTTTTATTTAACGTAATCCTCGAAGAGAAAGGAGAGTTGTTCTTAAAAAGTCAAATCTATAAGGAGTTACACGTTACAACAGGAACTAATGATCTTGAGTTATTTTTTAAAACAAAAAAGAAAAGAAAAAGACTAATTGGGAAGTGTCCTTGATTGGAGAAAGCACAAGCATTAGTTTTTGCTGTACCTGCATGTGACTCCATCTTCATTGTGTGAGTAGATGTCTTACACTACATCCATTGAGCATTTATGTTAAGCTGTGATGCTATAATACAGTTTTCTTAAAAAGACTTGTGTACATACATCAATAACCTCTTGGAAACAACCTTTAAAAAAAAATCCCATTTTGACAACAGAGTGGCTTTACATTTGCTTTATGAAGTAATATTCCAATTGTTTGGGCAAAATATTCTTGACTAGGTGCCTTTATAACATTGCATTAGCTTCTTGCACTGATACTGTACTATACTCTGTTGTCATGAATAATTTGCTCAGTCAAATTTTAATACTATGGCAGTCGTACAGAATAAAAGTTGAAATTACCAGTAGGCGTGACCGACGCTGGCTAGATGTCTCTTTTGACTGCCTTCGTCCTTGATGCATAATAATTATGATCTTTTTTTATATTTTGTAAAGTAAGATGCATTTTTTCATTGTTGTTATAGTATTTTTCATGAATCTGTAAATACTTTTCAGTGCCTGCCTTAGGTATGTAATTAGCTTCTTGTTTTTGTAGATCGTGTTGCTCAGTGTGCTTCGTTGCTTTGAAATGATACACTGATTAATTAATTATTTATGCAGTCCACCAACAGCAAATTGTTACCATGCAGGTCAAATTAATTTCCCAATGTAGCAGTTACTAACTGGCATATTTTTGCGTGGCGATTTGAGAGTTGTATAAACGGTTATTTGCGTAATATAATTTTGCTATTCGTTCAAGAAGATCGTGAAGATTTTATTAAATAAAAATAGGAACACTTAAAATTGTAAATTAATTAGTAACAATTAGGGCCAAAGTATTGAACGTATCTTTATTGGATTTTGTCATGTAATAATTGCGTGAGTTTTTTTTTTTTTTTGGGGGGGGGGGGTGAAAGAAAACTTGCAGACCCACGTTTCGACACTGGGAATAAATTTGAAGTACTATAAGCTGATACGGTTCTCAAATCATATAATTCTTAGTTGATCTAGTGATAAGTACAATTCGTAGTTAAATCTAAATATTCTTAGGACCTCCAGCAATGTTAGAGATGATATCTCTGTGAATGAAACAGTAGTAGCAGTCATCACATAGGGAAGAATAGTTCACTTTATATTATGATTTCACATTCATTGTGTTACCTTGTAATAAAGTATATAAAAGAAAGTGAGACCGGTATTCCATTATTTGTACATTTCAGTTTCTTAGGAAGTCGATTGTCCAAGCAGTGGATCCTAAGACTGATGGCATTTAAATTAATGAATTAATTAGTTAATAATGTTGCAGGGAGTTAATACTTAGGTCGGAACGAGTAACATTTAATCTTCGATGGAGTGGATAGTGCTTAAGAGTGTGGTATGTTTTAGTTGAATAAGATTTTAAGAGATACACTGCGTTACATTTCGATTGGCTTTGAGCCTCCACTATCGTAAGGAAGAATAATAGAGCAGCAAAATATTGTCACTAGGAGGGAATTGTTAGCTGAATAGATGGTATAACTGCTGTTCCTTCATCCACATGGATGTGTTCGTTTTCAATGACGCTATTCCCTGTGCGATACGCACGTGCCGTGAACGGCGCATGGGGGATGTGTAAGTAGCGCTCCGCATATTCTCGACCTACGGTACGAAGTGAGGTGGGGTGGTCATTCCCACGCTCGACCGCCTTTACGTTCCCAAGGTGCCCAGGAACCATTGTACCAAGGACACTCCGGTACTCAATTTGATAGGCGTTTCGACCACGAATTTTTCTCGATTTAGTCTGAAAGTAGATTTCCGAAGAAAGTTCATCCGAAAGTGACAGGGAGCCAGATATAACCCTTCAAATATGTCTTTGGCGTGAGGAGGCGAGGATAGGACAGTCAATAAGTATACATTTCTGTATAAACTTAAGAATCTCGATAAATGTTCGTTTTCCAACAAGCATATGTCCTTTGCTTTTGTTCATGAACGACCACGTTTACCAGCATAAACGTCTGATAGAGAAAGATACAAAAGAAAAACAGCTTGTTAATGATGTACAAATTCCGTAGAACAAGATTTCTAATGTATATTAGAAACGTAGATGTAGTATTAGAATTTGAGATGACCGTGAACAGAAAACGCCCGAAGAATACCATATTTACGCGACTCTATAAGATGCCGTCAAATTCAAGACGCACCTCAATTTTTGTTGGTGAAGATAGAAAATAATGGAGCTAATATTTAAAGATGGCAAAAACATAGAATATAAAAGAAATTAACTTAAACGAACTTGAGAGAGGCATCCCAATTAAGTTCTCTGTCCAAGGAGCTTATTGTGTTTGAGCCTAAAAATAAACGCACTAGTATTTAAATTCGGTAGGAGGAAATGAAATCTTAAGCGCTTTTCGTGTTAACATTGAAGCATCATTTTTTTCCCGTTTTGGGTTAAAGACTTGTGGTTTGAATTTCGGTACGGGAAACTCAAATCTAAGATGCAGTCTCCCACAATCTTCATAGATTTTGTGGAAGAAAAAATCGAAAGTAAAGTGAGTCTTCGAATCGCGTAAAATACAGTACTTTTATACTATTTTCTAAAATTTTCTTTTCAAGCATTTGAAAAGAATGCT
>JAGDQP010047396.1:0-15039 GCA_022664845.1 Lepisma saccharinum
AATTCAAGTTGTAGCACCCAAAATTAAATACAAACAATTTTATTACAAAATTCCGGTTTCTTTTGGGTACTCCCTCGTATATTAGTTTCACAAGATCTTTAAGTTCTCTTGTTAATACTTATGAATAAATTATCTTGTTTTAGAATATCAACATTTTTAACGGTAATTCAATTTCTATTTTGGTTGGACCAGTGTTGCAGACACGTTGGTTTGCAGGTGGAAGGCCAAGCGACCGGTTCCGCAGCAATGCTGTTCCATCGTGACCCAACGGTTTGGTCAACGACCAGCCATCCACCATCTTTGACCCAATCTATATTGCTACTTGATTATTTTTGTGTGTGCGTGAATGCTAGTGCACAATTTAAATGGTCAATTGAATATAATAAATTTTATATTATGTAATCACGTCCACTTAGATTTATCACTGATAATTTTTTTGTTTATTTTGTTCATACTTACGTTAAATCCACCACAGTTGAGACCATCATCGTTGTAGTTGGGAGGTGTGTTGTATCCTACCCTCCACATGGAAGAGCGCATGGGTGGATCAGCTAAATGACCATGGCCCAAGACCTGCTCAACCAACAGGAGAGAACTGACAAACAACAAAACACCGAAACGATTCATAGTCAGGAGATGAGTTAGTACTTTACACAGCTGGAGACAGCGGAAAGCTAAACTCTTTTACAAACTCGATTCTTTTATACCGTTTTTAATTCAGTGACACAATCAATTTACAAGATAGTTAATTACACAAAAAATGGTATGATCATTTACTATCTCTCTTTCTTTCTATATAAGGAAAGTTGTTATCACATATTAACAATATGTGTTATCTTTATCACGTGTGGTCATCTGTAACAATGTTCTGTTGTGGAGGTCAAATGGGAAATCGCAGAAACTTTGCGAGTGATTTGTACGTGATAATCAATGAACAGGTCAGCGAATTGCTATAAGTATGTGGGGTGATTGTCTATATGTGCTTATCTTGAATAAATACAATAGCAGAAATGATAATTACAGATAATAACATAAGAGTGTAATACGTTTCGGTTTGCTGTTCCCTTTCGTTAAGTTCGGAAGAAGGGAATCCTTCCTACTCGAATTGCGCCGAATATTTTATCTTAGTACAGCGGAAAGAGGGACCACTCTTTTACATAATGTGGAGAAAAAGACAGTATTTTTCATTACAGAAATGACTTTGAGCAGAGATCATGCAGAATATGTATACCTAGAATGTTATATTTCCGTTACGTATATACTTTCTCAAACACACACGACGCTATTCGGAACGATATCGACCAATGTTAAACCAGGGATTCCGCCAGGATTTTCATTTTGGAGGGTGTAGAGTCAAAACTGGAAGCGTGTAAATGGAGTTTTACACGGTTTCTATTGATTTTTGACCTGAAAATTTAACGTTGGCGGGGTAGGGGGTTGTCGAGAATTTGGGGGGTGAAGCCTCCATAAACAGGGACTGGCAGAATCACTGTGTCAATCGATAGCTTCAGACAGTATTAAATTGTTAGTACACTGTTCACCTATGAAAGCCAATATCTTAAGAATAAAACAAAATGCAATTATTTAACAGGTAGCATACCAACTTGCACCAAGTTTGTCAGTTGTCTGCCTTGAGTTTGTCACACTTGATGTTATGTTGAACTTAATATACACGTATGAAACAAACTTGATGAAAGAACATTAAGTTGCATGCTTGAACAAAACCTTTGCTGGTTGTTATAGCTAACCTAACTAAAGTTTGTTAGAAGAAGTAATTATGCGAGGAAGCTTGTCCAGCTTGAAATTTATTTCAATTTTTATACCTTGCATTACACTGTAGTATTAGTGCGACGAAGTCCCATCACGTGCCAGGACTATTTCGCTAATCTCAGCCAACTCCTATACTTTTACTACAGGCGTCTCTTGCGATTTGAGGAACTAAGTATAAATGGTGCTTGAAAAGTGAACTAGAGCATGTGGTTCCATGGTATAGTGACTACAGCATCGGATCCATATATCAGTGGTCCTCGGTTCGATTCCCACCCAGGCCTCTTTTACTTTTCTTAATAGAAAAGAAAGTTCATTATGTTTTTCTTTCTTGTCTTGTTACGATTATTTCAACCTTGATTCTTGTAAACTAGATTGCTTCAGTCTATCATGTTTTATGACAGGAAAACTGAGAGTTGATACCAGCGTGATCCCGGGAATTTAGAGCGACTGGATTAAGGATATCAGACGCCCGTAACAGTTTAAACATTTTCGCTTCATTTGCTAAGCTTATATTAAGTAGTCCTACTTGTCAAAAAAAGCTTGATTTACTTTTGAGTCAGTTCGAAATTGCTAAAGATGTTCATTACCCAGTCGCCAAACACCCATGAATTTATTGAAGATCATCCAAACAAATTTACAACACACGAGATAATACAGAAGGAATCACTTCCCCGATAGGACAGAAAGATTGATACAAACTTGTAGAAGCTTGCCACGTCAAGTGTTTAAGCTTGTCGTGGTAAGTCTAAAGCTTCAATTAAGCTTGATTACCACTTTCTAGTTGGCACCTGAAAACTCTCTATATGAAGCTCTTTACAAGCGCGAAACAGACCTGTCAAAACACTACCAGTCAACACGTATCAATACCACTGTCATGTTTATCTTGAATCGAACTTGTGATATCAAGTCAATTAAGTACAATTTCAAACTTAAATAAAGCAACTGTAACTATACAAACAAAAATGGAGTGAAAATGAAGCTTGCATGACATGTAGATTAACACTGCTGTTGAATAACAAAATGTTCCCGAATTCCCAGCTTAGTTTATGTCACTAAAGCATTTAGCCTAATAGAAAATTCACAGTATCCTAATTCAACAGTAAACTGAACACAGTTAAAAGCAATGGCAGGTCTTTGCAAATTGTGTGAAATCTAAGAATTAAAATTGCGAGAAGCGCTTCGTGTCTTACATTTAAGAAAATAAAATGTCGATGTTTCTGTCTAATGGTGAGTCTAGATTAGGCCAAATTTGTATACGTGTACATGTTGGTTCCGAACTTTGAAAACAAAAAACAAGACAAAGAGAATACATAAGCGTCAATATTTACTAAAGAAATTATTATATTTGTTGACACAATGCACTACAGTACGATTAAACATATAGAAGCATTTAAAAGACCTGAAATGATATATGCTGCTGTCACAATTATTTTGCAATGCTTCTGTTATCAATGTTCACAGCGTTGCCAGATACTGAGAACTAATAATATTTTCATTGGCTTTGTGTGATAAATCTCGAAATTCTGTGTTGGTAAACCTCAAAATCTCCTAATGTTGATGAACATTAGTTTCAAAAGTCTCATTGTACATGTTGGTAAAACATGTGCATGTATTTTGCTTCAAGCACATTGCATCAAAAGTTTGCAAATTTGAAACATTACTCAAATGTATATTGTGAACTATTTAAAAAACATATATCATTGATGGAAATATTTATAAAATAACCTCTTACAGTTAAAATTCTTGCGAGCATGAAATCAAATGTTTAAAGAAATGTTTTTCTATAATTCTTCAGAAAAGGAACTGTTTCTAAAATGTATTGATAAAATTTCATGCTCTGTGAGTACATCTCAATGACTTCTATCTAAAGGCGATACTGGACTGACTGCTGCTATTGAAAAAGCCATGATTATATGAAGCCAGGGTGCGGAGAGGACAGTTAATCTCGTTTGTCCACTTCCAGTCTAAACCAATATGGTCTATGTGTTCGGTTCTAACTCAGTTTTTACGTTTGATATCGCTGTGCGGCCCGTTTCTTTATGTCTTAATTCTTGTAAAAAAAAACGTAAATATTATTTGCAGTATTTTCTATTATATGCAGAATAGGGTATATTATTTTACGAATAACTCATGAATTAAGATTTAATTCAATAAACGGGCAGAACAGCAAGAAGAAGCGTATAAAACTGAGTTAGAACTGAAAATTTGATCCACATTGAATTAGACTGGAAGTGGCCAAACAAGTTTAATATTTGCTCTGGCGTCAGTCACTCCTGCCGTGTGGGAGTAAGGCGATTTTATTAATTTGGTATTTTATGTGTTTAAGAAAATAAGAAATTCGCCTAATCTTGTGTGCACTTAATTAGGTTCTAGGTAATTCATATAATAGTATACCCTGCTCTGCATATAATAGAGAATACTTTAAATAATATTTACTTTTTGGAAGAATTTGGACATAAATAATAAACGGGTTACACAGCGATATCAAGTGTAAAAAAACAGTAAAAACCGAAAATTTGTTCCATATTGGTTTATTTTGGAAGTGGACAAAAGAGATTAAGTGCCTCTCCGCTGACTGGCTTCATATATTCATTAAATTTTCAATGACAGCAATCAGTCCAGTATTACTTTTAGATAGAGATCATTGATACAAACTATGAACTTAGTTATAGTATCTGGCAACCTATGAACAATGTTTGTAGTTATATTACAAATCGATTAAGAGGGCACATAACAATCATTCCAGATCTTTTAGGTATTTCTTCTCTTGTGTGTGTTTAAACCTATCGTCGTGTATTGTGTTATCACATATAATAATTTCTGTAGTAAGTTCTCTTTGTTTTCTTTTCTATTTTCAAAATTCGGAGTAGGAAAGAAGCGACCGATGATTTCGCCGTTCTGAGACGGTCATCACCAACATGTGCGAGCACAGAAATTTGGCCTAATCTGGACTCACCCTAACAAACATAACTACTGTGTCACCAATCTCAACAACGGAATGTGCTGATGAAGGAATGGCACTCTTGTACACAAGTGCTTCTTAATGGTAAGTCCACACTAGGTCAAAATTTCGTACACTCACATGTTGACAAGGGCTGTCCCAAGACCGCGACAATCCACGGTCGTTTCCTTACTACTCAGAAGTTTAAAGATGAAAAGTAAGACAAATATAGTATGTATTTGAATATATGCGTCATTACGAAATGTAAAAATTACTATATATGTTGGCACAACGCATTACGATAGGTTTCAATACAAAAAATATATCAAATAAAGAGCAGAAATGGTTTGTATATGTTGCCTATCCACGACTAGTTCAATGTAGAATGTATTCGCCTCAGAATTTGACGTCAGAACCACCGGTTTTGGAGTTTTATTTTTTCTCAACTTAAGTGCTTTTTGAAAAACAATAAACAAAGAAAGGACTGTTTGAGAAATTTTCAACCAAAAAATGGACGCCATTTTGATAAAAAATCAATTTTAGCTTTTGGGAATATCGTTATACATTCTATTTATACCATATGAAATAATATAGAATTGGTCCCGAAAGATTAGTGGGTGCACATGTGGGCGCATTGAAATATTATTACACAATGTAGGCTTTTTGGCCATTTTTTTGACCAAAACTGGCAGCCATTATGTTCTATAAACCGTTTCACTTTCTAGGAACGTGGTTAAAAATTTTATTTTGAGCTTTATCAGTGTTCCATTTGTAGGGTGGATGGTTAGGATTTTCCCCTCTGTGTAAATATCCTCCGTAGCTCTATTTACCGATATATACCTCCAGCCTGGGATACGGACGGACGTAAAATACGCATTGTACCCCCTAGTAACACAGAAACGTTGAGAAACGGTGGATTCAACGTTAGTCCCATTACGTAATTTTAACGTTCGGTATGTCCTGAAATGTCCGCCTGTTCAACAGCTTATTCGACGTTTAAAATCAACATAGTTTTCAACGTCAAGAAGTGGAGTATTTCGAAATGATTTGGAACGTTGTATTTGCTCACCTGTTCAACGGCTCAAAACCACGTTTATCATTTGACCAAAAGAGAGCATTGAACTTCATGACGAAGAATTACTCACCACAGTTGCTGTTTTCATCCATTTCTTTCACGGTTGACATATTCATTTTGTTTGTAAATTCTCTACCGTGGGATTCGAAGCTGGAACTTTCTGCATTCATCGTTGGTAGTTCGACGCTCTAACCGCTCATCCACGAAGCATCCACATACCCATTAATATTTTACTATTTCTTTTATGTTACGAAGACTCACAACGTTATCCTAACTCCGAAAGTAGTGCCATCTTTTAACAATGTTGCCAAATATCTGATGAGCCAGGAGGGAAGAGAAAAATCAAAGAAATAGCACAAGATACAAACAGCAACCCTATACAGTGTGAAATTACAACCTATACTAGAGAGTGAACAATTGACCATTTACCTCTGATTTCCCTGAATTGATGCGTTAATCTTCGGCAATTTGTCTCCCCGGTTTGAAGAATAAATATGTTTCCAAAAATTTAATTCTTTTCATTAGAAAGAAAGTTTCGAAAACGACTTCTGCCATGGTTACCAGACAGCTCTTTTAAGGGTGCATTGTAGCAGAAAGGGCACACTAACACAGACATACTCAGCAGACAGTTTCCAACAGGCTATCACAAGCTGAATTGCTTCCACCCCCACCAAAAAAAAATAAGTATCCCTGAAGAAGGACAAGGTCAAGTATCCCTGAAGAAGTAAAGTGGAAAATTCTTAAGCAGAAAATAAAACAGAGTTGAGCTAAAGAGGGAAAGGTGAAACCAATCACCATCCGATAAATTCAGATGAGCAACACTAAACAGGCATAGTCTAACAAGCCAGGGTTTCTCAACGTGAATATCTCGACCCCCATTCGGGTCGTGGGTTGTGTGCAAGGGAGTCGCGAGAGGAGTTGAAAAAATAAATTTAGCTAGGGTTTGGTAGGCTAAAACCATTAAATTTCAAAGAAGGTGTTTTATTTTACTTGTTTTATGGTTACTAACGATAATATAGTTAGGATATTTATGACCAAATATAGCAAATCAGCTGTCATGTTTTCAATTGGAAAGCAAATATTGCACAAAATAATAATAATAAAAAAATGGACATAAATATTTAAAACGTTACAAAAGATTGTAGTTTACTAGCCTAGTGCGAAATCTGAGCCTATTTTGATTTGACCAGTTTCAAAATGAGTAAACGACCGCTTCAATTCTTGTGATACACTTTATCAAGTTGTTTTCGGTCAGAAGCCAGGTACTCATCCTTTCCTAAATACCACGTTTTCAATATACAGGCTCTGTATTAATTCGTGTAACTGAAAAATAGACCACTAAAAGCGAAAGTTCTCAAGATTTTTTTTTTCTAATTTTTTTACAATTACTCACAAAACCTACTTTTGACACTGGGAAAATAGTTTTCCGAAACAAAATTTTAACGCCCCCTCCTTCCTGGGGGTTCAAACTAAAAACTAAAAACTAAAAAAAGATCGAGATAAGCTACAATATTTCATTAACAGAAATCAACGTATGGCTTCATTATTTGGTACTGATTAATAAAATTAGACATGGAAAAGTGGCCCTCTAAAGAAATAACATTGATTGTCCCATCAGCAAGGTTTACTTGTAAGTTGGAATCCCCAAAAGTAGGATTAATTTTAGTTCAGGAAAATTATTACGAATACACGAATTAACAAACACGGAGGCCTTTCCCCGGAGTGAGGAGTTCGTCTACTGTTCCCACGCTGACCAGCCCTAGTAGCACACATACGTGTTTTCAATGTTTGATTTTAGGTTCATTTCGTTGATTAAGCGTTATCGGTTGAAAAAAAATACGTTTAATTTTAAACCATATTTCAACAAAGACGTCATTGCGTTGATAAGACGTTAATACAACGTGTATTCAATATGTTATTTTCAACTATGGTATAGATTTTGTTTAATGTGTTTCGTACTTAATGTTTCTTAAAAAAAATTGAATGACACTAACTAAATGTTATGTTCTCATGTGCATGTTGAACACCGATTGAATTTTAAACCGTATTTCAACCAAGATAGAATTTCGCTGATACGACGTACTTTCAACTATCATTCATACTATGTCCTAGATTTTGTTTCACACTTATATTTCCAATTTAATTGCTTAAACATTATAATTAAAAGCAAATACAATGAAAGTAAATACATTTTTCATGTTCTCATTTGCATGTTTAAAACACTGAATTTTAAACTATATTTCAACGAACATTTAATTTCGTTAATAGGGCGTTAATCTATGACATAGATTTCGCTTTATATGCGTTTGCTAAGGCGACATATTACACTTATTGACAAATACAAATTGAATAGTGCAGCGATGATCAAAGTATTAAAGAAGAAAAACTGGCCATAAGAAAGAAAGAAGGAAAGTGTTCTTTATTTTTATTCGTACATGATGGTGAACAACGAGTAGCAACTCCAGTCTAGACTGCTTGTTTATGCATATACCGTAAAAGAGCAGCGAACTCGCAACGTGGATCCATGGATGAGGGAATAAGATGACGAGCTACCAACGGGAAGTGCAGAACGTTCCTGTGTTCGAACCCCACAACACACGCTCGGATTATTTACTGTTGGAAAATTAACACAGTATATTATGATGAAAGCAACGGATAAAATAAAACTGAATGTATACCAATAGACAGTATTCATGCTTTGTTCTGGCCAACTAAACCCGTTTCTTCTCAGCCATTATTCAATGTCGAACAGGCCGAAATTTCGGTACAATTATAACGTTAAAATAACGTTCCGCTACTAACGTTTAATCCACGTATTTTCAACGTTTCTTTGCTACTGGGGACACGGGTTGGAAGAGGAGAGCCGAAGCTCTTACTGTGATCGCCACTATATTTTATTCATAACAGCTTCCCAACTCCATCACAATGATGGGTAGACACCTTTGTAGACCCACACACCTTGGGAAGTATCCGGAAATCGAACTGCGACCCCCCAATCCGCAGCCAGTAACGCTAGCCACTAGACATGGATTAGTCATATATTTATATATCTATATATACAAATGTGTGTGTGTTTGTTTGTTTTGAAGCGTTCAAGAGGATATTCAATGCAAAGTGAAACAAAGCCGCTTATTACGAACAAGAAAATTACTTTTGGGGATCGCCGGGCAGAAGGCACGGTAAAAGGAGGTCGCGGCATTAAAACGGTTGAGAAACTTGTCTAACTATGCTTAAAAAAAACACTTAAAACGCACTCGCCTCTCACAAGAAGAAAAGCTGAATTACGAAAGACAAGGAGAGAGGAAGTTTCCATCAGATTACACAATTAGGTCCACATTCAACGTAATATAACTTTCAAGTGAGGTAGTAACAACATTTAACAAACTTGCAAGGTATCCGGAAGTATTACAGTTTAACTTCAGCAAGTAGGACGAACTCTTACCTCGAAATTGTGTACAGAAACAAACTAGCCTACTCCAAGAAGTTGCGTACTTAACAGGTCACTGAAGTTTAGTAAGTGCTCAACAGATGGCAGCAATGTAAAACAGATATCACGTACCAGTTTCCTTACAATAAAATGCCATTATGTTTAATCGATCTTAAAAGCATAAATGACACAAACATAGATAATAGAAAGTGAAAGCAATTTATAACGTGTATTGACAAAATAATGTTGTACATTGACTAAAGGAAAGGCTTTTGCAGTGAAAATACTTTACTTTCTAGTACAAATTAAAAAGTTCGCGTCGTTTGTTCGCTCAATCACACTTTTATCCTCATTATTAGTAGGCTTTTTATTTCTGAACAGTCGATCATTAACCGAACATAACCCCGTATTCGAACTACTACTTCAGGAAAATATACATGCTTTTGCACTCAACGAAACAGCACTCACACCGAAACAATCCTGCACTGTAAAATTCCACGTTTTACGCTCCTCAGGCAAGACTGAAGATAATTCCCTACCAGCACTACGGGCAAATGGTGGCGTAGCAATTGGCTTTGGCTTTTCTCCCACCATTTCACATCGCCTACACCATGCTCCATTTCCAAATTTGCCCGAGTTTATGATCACCACACTTTATTATAAGAGCATTTATATTACTCTAGCAACAATATACATCCGACCAGGGCATGCCATACCACACTCCTTTTTCAAATTCGTTTCCGACAATTTCCGAAACTATCTGATAATGGCGGACATCAATATACACAGTCGATCACACCACGAGAAAAAACAATTTCAACACCACATCATCACACAAACAACAGGTACCATTCTTCAAATTCCAAAACCTACAAGGCCAGAATCAAATACCACACCTGACGTTGTAATCTGCTCAACCAACCTCATACAGCGTTTGCCACCTATCAGTTCTAGATATTATTGGAAGTGATCACGCACCCCTCAAACTTACACTCGATAGCCAAGCACATCCACACCCATCAACACGCATCACCCAACGTTTCGACAAAGCAAACTGGACTGAATATCGTAATTATATCAATCAAGGACTATAAAACATTCCACTCCCTGAGAGTGAAACCGACCCGTATAACTCTCTAGAACGCATTTCCACCACAATGCAAACCGCTTCCCAAAAATATATTCCAACTAGTAAAACCTTACAACTCAAGCCCAAACTTCTTCCACAATATCTCCCATTAATCACCCGATCCCGTCAACTCTACCAAGACTACAAACGCACCAGAAATCCTGAATCGCTACGCCTCCACCGTCAGTTGCAGCACACAGTTCACAACTATATCAAAGCCTATAAACTCAGACATTGGGTGAGAAAACTTGCAATAAATTTGACGAAACTAGCCATCCAACTAAATATTGGAAAAGACTCAACGCACTCACAGGCAAATATAGTCGCACCCCCTACCCTCTCATAGATCAAGACAAAGCCGACGCCTTTGCAAATTACTTACAGGACATTTTCACACCCCTCCCACCAGACAGACCTGAACATAACCATCCAGTAACTAGACTCCACCTTACCTCCCCTCACCTACCCAATGTAAACCATACACTCTTCCAACATAACCCCCTCACCGCACCATCGCAGACATAACATCAATCACTAACTACAAACGTACGACAGCACCTGGCATGGACACAATCACATACCGACATATCAAAGAAGCGCCATATTCACTTCTCCATATCTTAGTCATGATATATATTTTCATTCTCGATATATATTTTCATTCTCCGCACCGGCTACATACCACCTGACTGGAAAACCTTCAAAACCCTTATGTTCCTGAAACCCAACAAACCTCCTCACACCGTCTCATCCTACCGCCCTATCGAACTAACCCCAACACTAAAGCAAAATCCTGGAAAAAATCCTAGTCAATCGCTTACATACTCATCTTACAGATCACAACCTACTCCCACCCTATCAAGCCGGATTTAGACCTAAATACAGTATAAATGACCAACTTCTCCGATTGACCACTTTAATCACAAACCATTTCAACAAATCTCAACCATCCTGTCTTGTGTTATTTGATTTGGAAAAAGCTTTTGATAAAGTCTGGCACGAAGCACTCCTTTGTAAACTTCTCTCCTTCAGACTTCCTCTTGCATACATCCGCTGCATTTACAGTTTCCTCACCAATCGTTTAGCCTATATAGCCATAAAGGCCACCCTCTCACATCCCATATTCCTATACTCAGGCGTCCCACAAGGTTCTGCACTATCACCTCCTCGTTGCAAATCTCCCACCCCTTCCCCCTAACATACATCTCTTCCATTATGCAGACGGCCTTCCTTTCCCTCACCAAAACCACTCAACAAACAAACACACAAATGACTGACGCAATACAACGATTTACTGCCTGGTGCACTAAGTGGAGACTGAAAATAAACACACAGAAGACACAAGCCATAGTGTTCATACCTCCCAACAAACGCACACGTGTACACCGAAATCCTCAACGCCTCTCACTGACAGTTCATAAAACACCTATCATACCCACAAAAACAGTCACCTATCTGAGAGTTACCATCACCTCACCTGGAAACCTGGCCCGATATAAAAGTAAATTTTTATTTGTACAAAGTAATTTTTTTGAGAGCAGTCTCCACTAAATTTTCCATACCGCCCTACAATTTTTGACTGTCATGGGCCTCATATGGAACGTACTACAATAGTAAAGGACCTCACTCAACTTAAATTTTAGTTTACTTTTTAAATATTTAATTCAAGATAATTTGGTCAGATATTATTTCACTTTATTCTATTGAGGATCGTTAGTAACTATGAGCTTCTTTTGTGACAAATAAAAAAAAATACTAGTTTTTGACTTTGTGAATGGAAATATCTTGCCGCCAAGCTATTAAATTCAGTAGTCATCTCGTATTTTCTTTTACGTAGGGCTTCCTTATCCTGACGTCATCAAATTATTAAATGAATCAGATATCAACGACTTGTCCAGCGATGACGATGATGAATGACTGTCTGCAAATCTTGAAGGTTTAGAACAAGAATTGTTATCCAAAGTAGGTGACGCAGAAATAGGTTTACTTGATGTCGATTCAGAAAGAATTGTAGACGATTCTTGTACAGACGCTCAGGCAGGTTGTTCTCCACAGAGGAGGTTGTTTTTCAAAGCAAAAAACTTTCCGGAAAAGCCTCACCCTGCTCAAAAAGAGTACATATGCAAGTAAGTACACAACTCATAAGATTTCTCTTACGTGCGGAACATTTATTTTTATGCTGTTTCGTTTAGTTCTTCCTATCTATACTGACATATTAGTCGTAGGAAGACTTCAATGTACTGGCAGAACAGAATTGCATTGAAATACATACCAGATAACATGTCAAGGGATAGATTGTTTGCATTACGAACCAAGAACCAATTTTCTTGTAGTAGATACATCTGAAACTAAAGAGGAAGCTACTGAAAATAAACTATGGAAAGTCCAGCCTGTGATAGATGCTGTGAGAAAAACATGTCTACAAATACCATGAGATCATAATTACTACTCCATTGACGAGCAAATGATACCTTTCACTGGCAGATGCAAATTTACACAATTCGTGAAGAATAAACCGAGACTGGTAGGATTGAAAATCTTCGTTCTCACCAGTTCATCAGGAATTGTTCTGGACTTTCAAATTTGTCAAAGTCCTAGCATAAAGTTGAAAAAATAGAGAACCAAGTTCCATCTGGCTCCATCTGTAGTCATGCATCTCACTCAAACTCTACCAACAGGAAGTTTTGTATATTTCGATCGATATTTCACAACAATACCTTTACTGGAGAAGGTACTGGAAAAGGGAATCGAAAGCACTGGAACAGTGATGATGAGCAGACTTAAAGGCGTAAATCTTCATCAAGGGAAGTAAGGAATACGTTCGAAGTGACGATAAAATAGTTGCAATTGAGTGGATGGATAATCAGAAAACAATATTATCATCAACCTGTTCTGGTATTGAACTAAAGTCGCAAGTCGATAGGTGGTCAAAGACTGAAAAGAAGTATATTAACATTGATCGACCGACAGTTGTCAGCAGATATAATAAAAAAAAAATGGGAGGTGTCGACGTCTTTGACCAACAACTAGAATGTTATCAAACATGGTTTAAGACCAGAAAGTGGACTCTGAAAACGATTCTTCATTTCCTAGATGTTAGCACAGTGAATTCTTGAATGCAGTACAGAGAAGATGCTCGCTCCTGTCCACTCCGAAGAAGAAAAGACGAGAAATACCTGAAGAAGAAGATCGTTCAAAAGACGAAGAAGAACTGAGTAAAATATGCTGCATGCCATCCAAGAGACAGCAGATAAGCGTTACGAGACGGATATGATCATTGGCCAACAGTGGATGACATAAAATCACCAAGAATGTGTAGAATCGAAGGATGCAACAGGAAAACAAAACCCCGATGTGAAAAATATGATTGTTACTTGTGTTTGTCGAAAGACAAGAACGGCTTCAAAGTTTTTCACGTCAGGTAAAGCTGTAAAAATGGTCAAATTACTAAAAGAAAAATAAGATTGAATAAAAGTATTTCATTGTGCCATTAGAGGTACGTATAATAGTTCAAATATATTAACCCAGAAGCAAAACTGTAGTTTCCTTTTAGTATTTTAATAAACAGATTCATTGGTGTAACGTATAGCAATTTACTAACATCTAACCAGCACTAAGTGTGGGTCGACAATTTTGACTTCTACCACAATTAAAATCTAACCCACACAATCGTGCGGGTCCACTTTCTCTGAACCTATGATGGACCCATGCATTTTTTTTTTTTACAAAAATGCTCTATACATATTTTATGTAGTATGAAAAAAACTGTTTTTATGAAAAAAAAAATTCAAAGAATTTCTACTCCCGTGCGCTCTATGATAGACAATGACCACGCCTGTTTTCTATCATGGAAAATAATTTATTTATTCTGTGAACAAGAACAAGAATTTACATATATATTTATACATTTTTTTTTTTTTTAGAAATATTCATGAGTCCTGGCCTCACTTGCCTCATCCGACTGGCCGGTTCTGATAGCTGACTGGGGAAGATTTGACTTAAGTGGACAAATAATCCTACCACAGCAAAATAAATTAATTATCGATAAATTAACTTTCGATACGATTCCGTAACTGAACGTCCAAAAATAACTGTCTGAATCCTTTCAGAAATGCTGAAAGCACATTCCAGATAAATTCTTCACGTATTGAAAGTCCCCTGAACCAGGATAACTCGAGCACATGGAATCCGACTTCTTTACGTCACAATATTCCGAAAGTTCAGTTCAATTCCTCGGAAAATAAATGAACTCTGTGACGGTCACATAAGTACTTGTGGAGAATCATTGCTTGGTGTCCGCACACTTTTATACAGTTATTGTATGATAAATTTTAGCTTTACATCCATTCCGTCCGAATTGACGTTTCCCGGCCGCACTGGAAGCGAACACGGATGGATGCATGGAGGAAAAATTTTTGTTGAGGTGGCAACACTGGACAACTAGAGAGTTGTACTTTTGCAATTGCATGGCGACGAACGGACGGAAGTGAAGCTCGTCGAAAACTAGTGTGGTTTGAAGGACAATATTGTGAAAACCAACTGGAAAACTGTATCCTCGTGAATTACATATTCCGGAGTAAACTGAAATGTAGAAATTCTCAAGATTATCCATAAGTAGTGGCTTATACGGGATAAGTATTGTGTGCCTTCGAAGTAGCAGGGAACTGTCAGCGGCTACTCAGGTAATGTTTTTATTT
>JAGDQP010047397.1:0-15038 GCA_022664845.1 Lepisma saccharinum
TGTTAGTGCCTATATTTTGCACTGGTGTTATTTCTTCACAGATAAATTGTGTAATTAATTTAGGAAAAACTTTTGCGAGCAGTTTATGTTGTTGGTATTAATTTCTACTTTCGTTATTTTAAAAATGCCAAATGAAAATACAATATTATGACAATCAGTTTAGCTTTTGTGCCACTTCTGGCTTCTGGTCAATAAAAACATGATCTTAACAGCAAAGATTTGTTGTTCTTTTATGATGAACAAACTACTTTAAAACACATTTTGAAGTGCGGCACTAGTTTCCCAAAAAATATTAATTTTGGCTTCCATTTTCCAAGATGGCGGCCGTAGCACAAGTTTGAGTTTTGGGGACTTTTCATAGGTTACTTTGGTGGTGAAGTACTTTCTATATACCAAGTCCCATGCTTTTAAGAATTATTTTAACCGATCTAAGGATTTTGGCTTCTGAAAAAAAGTTCTTTTCGTTTGATGTCATTTTGTGGCTTTAGGATTGGTCAAATTAAAAAAAAAAGATGGATACAAAAATGATTGATAATTTCATGCTGAACAAAATTCATTTGCACCCTCTTTCGATGCGATGCTTAGTTTCCGCAAAAACTGAAATAAATTTAATTTTGGCCGCCATTTTCCAAGACGGCGGCTGTAGCACAAGTTTGATTTGGGGGAACTTTTAGCATGTTATTTGCGTGACCAAATACTACACGTGTACCAAGTTTCATGCTTGTAAGGATTTTGTTACCTAATTTTCATAAAGTGACTACACTAATAGTGTGAGAAACTGATGTTTTTTTCACAACTAATGTAAATTCTTGTAAGCATTGGCAAACCCCCATAAGGAAAAGGAACAGGAACTTTTGTGTTTACAGCCCCAAAAGGGGGCTAAACAGTGATTTTGTCCAATTTATTTGAAATTTAAAAAATTCAGACATTTTTCTATAAAAATACCAAATGCCAAATCTGTGTGAAAACTTCATCTTCTCTCATTGCGCTAGAAAATAACACGAGCTATGGAACAGTCCGTATATAGAAGTCATTTTAAATCGTATTGAACGAGACTTAAATTTTAACCAGGGAAGGGAAAAGCCGGATTTCCTCGTGGATTTAGAATACTGGGCCACATACAAGCATTGAATGAGGTTATGGAAAGGACTGATAGTGATAAATATGAACTTTCGTTACGTCTGGGATTCACAGATTTTGAAAAAGCTTTTGATTCGATCTCCTTGCCAGCAGTACTTAAATCACATGACAATCAAGGCATTGAAAGTACACACATCAAGTTACTGCGACACATTTACTCGACTGCCACATCTGTCATTCGGCTATATCAAGAAAGTGAAAAATTTTAAATAGGAAAAGGAGTAAGACAAGGAGATTAAATTTCTCCAAAACTATTTTCAGCGGTCCTCGATC
Organism: Lepisma saccharinum; assembly: GCA_022664845.1. Lineage (NCBI taxonomy): Eukaryota > Metazoa > Arthropoda > Insecta > Zygentoma > Lepismatidae > Lepisma > Lepisma saccharinum. Next base: position 1,414 of record JAGDQP010047397.1, read on the forward strand.
AAGTGTTCCAAAATGATGAAGTTCGAATAAAAGTCAATGGCGAATATCTTAGTCACCTACGATTCGCTGATGATATAATGCTGTTTGCTTCAAGTGCACAAGAACTACAAACCAGAATGGAAGAGCTGAGTAATGAGAGTTCCAAAATAGGACTTAAAATGAATTTAAGTATAACAAAAGTAATGTACAATCAGCATGCTGCAAAGAAGGAAATAAAGATTCACGGACAGACAACAGGCATAGTTGATGAGTATGTCTGCCTAGGGCAGCTCAAAACATCGAATGTCAAGTTGACGGATTAAATAAATAGAAGATGTAAAATGGCGTGGAGCACGTTTGGAAGACTGCACTTTATTTTCAATAGCAATCTACCAATGTAAAGCGTAAAGTTTATAATCAATGTGTCTTACCTGTAATGATGTATGGCTGTGAAACTTGGACATTGAATGCGCAAAAGACTCAAAGATTAATATTCACACAAAGAGGAATCGAGAGATGCATGTTAGGAATAACCAGGAGGGACTGGAAGACAAATGAATGGATTAGCGCACAAAGAAAGGTAGAATATACAATCAAGACTGTGAAAAGGATGAAGTGGAGATAGGCCAGTCACATAGCTAGACGACCAGATGGAAGATGGATGACGAATGTACTACATTGGATTCCCACAGAAAAGAAACGACCGAGACGATGTCCAAATGCAAGATGAGTAGATGAAATCACACGTTTTTCAGGAGCTACATGGATGAGGATAGCAGCAGACCGAAATATATGGAAAGAAAAGGGGAAGCACTCATCCAGCAGTGTATAGAAAACGGCTGAATATGATATATATATAAAGGAATAAAATCGGTAGATATGAGGATAAAATCTGATTTTCCGTACGTCTTGAAAAAATTAAAAAGGGAAGTAAGCACTGCATGGAGTACTGCAGTAAGCACTGCATCGTCTGTGGAAAGGTTTTTAAAATTTTAAACAAATCCCAGCGGCACTGCAGAGTGCGGAAATCCGCATGACTGTGAAAAGGGTTAATCGAAGCGTTGACATATGCAGACGGAGCAGTTAATACGGCGCTGCAAGTAGCTTGCACGCAACTCGGGTCTAGTCCGTGTGTTTTGCGACCGTGCAATTTGCGCCGTTACAGAATATTGTGCGCTTTGCGACTCCAGAAAAAATAATCGTGCGTTTTGCGACCAATCATTTTGGAGTCGAGAACGTCTTAAACAGTTAAGTTCATAAATGTTCAAGTACCTACAATACATGTTTACTGAGTCGCTCATCGCTTGGAAGTCTGAGGTACCCCAAACCTTACCTAAGGTAATAGTTTCCATTCCGGGAACTAACGTCTAAAAATTGCCCGGAAGGAAAGCAAAGTGTTTCGAGGTTCTAAATGCATCACTCATATGTAGAATGAGCAATTAACGCACTGAACACGAAACAATGAGGAAGAAATTATTTGACGGACAAAATGAAAAACGGGAGAATATAACCGGATTTTAACTAACTCGCCTTTGCTCACTGCAGCCCACTCGGCTTTAACTCGTGTCTGCGTGACATTCTCGTGGTTTTACGTCTACCTTACATTCCATACAAATGTGATTAATCAGGGACGTATTTAGGTGGTGGGTTCAGGGGCTCCGAACCCCTCCTCAAATTCAATGTTTTACGCAGAATTAGTATAGCTTTAGACGTTATTATACATATTTAATATGCATTTGGTGCCCTGACACACTTTGGACCCCTTCCAAAACAAACTTTTGTATACGTGCCTGTGGTTCACTACATTAAAGTGTATGTGAAATTGCGAATGTAAAGAATTCCGATGTCTCCCAAAATGAATTTCTTTCCCTCCAAACTGCGCTCCCAAAATCTAACTGGTACTCTAACCTAACCAGAAATATAAACAAGCTTCTTACATGTATTCAAAGACAAAAAGGATTTTGAATCAGTATTCAGGATCGCAAAAGGCACGCCGCCGTTCTTCCCCTCGGAACCCTTGTGATCAGTGTTTGCGTCAGGATTTTCAGTTTGGGGGGGATGTAAAGTCAAAATTGGGAGGGTGTACGTGAAGTATTCTACGGTTTCTATAGATTTTTCACAGCAAAAATTTTAAAGTTCGGGAGGGGGTGTTGTCTATACATTGGGGGGTAAATATCCCCCACAGGGTGGGCTGGCGGAATCACTGCTCGTGATTACGTGTTACACGACATTTGCGGTAGGCTAAATTTTTGGGAATTCTGAATATTCGTTTCGGTATTTTACTCTCTTGTAGTTTTAATCAAAAAGTTCCAAATCGCAACAAATGGCTTTACGCTCCCATTTCTCAAAACGAAATTCTTTCTTTCTTTCTTTCTTTCTTTCTTTCTTTCTTTCTTTCTTTCTCTCTCTCTCTCTCACACACACACACACACAGAGAAGAAAAGGCAACTGCGGTTTGGTAAGTCGTAACTGTTTGTATTGATTTGTTACAAATAACAATGGCTGGGAGTTGTGGCGATCTCCTGTAATCCAGTGGCGTGGAAGCTAGGAATGGTGAATGGGATGAGCGTACAGTAGTACATTACTACATATTCACTCTGTACAAAGACCCGCGAGGTATTGGAGCAGCTGCCAGTAATCATAGGAAGCCACGAACCCACATGGGATTAAAATCTTAATCTGACTCCTGGTCAAAAGTAGAGAATGGATGAGTAGTAATCGTCCCAAGACCCATTTCTCTTTTCTTTCTATTCCAGCTAAATATCAAAATCAGATTGGGAACATTCACTTTGGTATTTATTAGAATCAGAATTTTGAATTGCCAACCGTCCGGTTTTGTACCGAACAGTTGTCACCGGAATGAATATTCCCCACAAAAAAACCTATATTGAAATGCTTTATTTGAATATATATATATATATATTTACTTCGTTGTATATTTGGTTTAAAGGTGAAATATTGGGAATAATATATCTTTAATCATGTGGTCGTCGATAATTAACATTTTTTTCTCGTAATAATCTAATAATTATAAGCTTTCTTATAAAGTTCCTTAATGGTCTTTCGTATATTCTAGCAATGTCGTTGATAGATTTCTTTGAAATCATTTTTACTTCTTGAGTATCTTTGTGTTTAGAAACATTCTGATGTAAGGTAAAAATTCTTTGCGACTCATAGACGCCAACCTTTGTACCTACGTTCGATTTTCTATGCTTCTAGACCCAATTATTTGGTAATGCATTCTAATTTGTGTTGTGTCATGTGACCAACCTTTGTATTCTGTAAATGTTAATAAGGTCGTTTTTAAATCATTATTTTCTTGTGTATATAAACCTTAAGGACTATTGCGTGCCTATTAAATGCCTTGCGGGTAGCGTTCCATTTTATACTGCTAATTACTGACAGCGCGGAACTCAGACCAGCTCTGTACCTGGTGGTACATACTTAGTGTCCATCGCACCAATATTTCGCGGGAAAATGTATCCAAGTAACGTTGAAAAACCATACAAGTGTGTTTCAGTAACATTCCCGTGAAGTGTGTTCCCTATGCATTGATCAGGAACTAGTAAACGTTGATCCTCTGAGGTTACGAATGCAAAATCTCAACCCGTTCGAAGCGGTTATTGATTTTTCGAATTGACAGTTAAATCGCACGGTGATTATCATCGAGCCTTCCTCGGCGCACCGACGCTTGCTTAAGGGTAGCCCTACAGCTCTAACTCCCGTGATTGCAACAGCTGACGACATGATCAAAGCCTAGTGTTGGTGGAAGTCTTTACGAAGACCAGAACGCAAATTGATACATTTTTCTTTTTATGGTCTTTAACGTAACCAATAGTATGGGCATTCAACTTGACATTTTAATTAACATTTTTCTTCGGAGTTCACAAGAAATTCGCATTTCTTATTCGTAGCGAATACAAGTTCGTCATCAAAGCCCATGAATATATTCTTGCGAAGCCCGACTGGAAGACTTACTGTGACAAACCTCGGTAGTGTTATGAACATCTAACTATATTCGCCGACACAGTTACATCTATTTTTCTCCTCACATTTTTTTCTTACCTTGTTTTTGGAAAAGAATAATATTTAACGTTCATCTAGTGGATATGGCTTCGAACAAACTTTCCATTGCTCTTTTTGGAAGATGTTGAGGTGTATAAAGTGGAACCAACTTATCAGGGAACTTCCATCGTGGGATTCCATCAGTGGAACTTTCTTTACGTTGTAGTGACAGTGTTATACCCATATCCCTCTTTCACTATCTTCAAGCATTGTCGAAGCGACCTAGTGTCGAAGAATCTGACATGAACTTCTATACGTGAGTATGTCAAAAAGTAATTATAGCAAAGATCATTTCGATACAAGCACTTCAAAGCAGAAAGTCAATAATAATTATAAACACGAACTGAACTTTATTTCTCAATACTTCTGAAAAGATAAACTAATGCTATTCAGAACTGAAAACGCTCGCGCGCTTTGCGATGTGTGTTAAAACTTAAAATGTTTGTTTATTCTTTGAAACTAGTGTGTATTAAATGTTTCTAATATATTCACATGCTTGTTTTAATATGGAAATAGAAAACTTAGAGTAACGTTTTGCATGTTAATATTAAGATTGTCGTTACTTGGTCGTTACTAGTGTTTTCATAGGTTGCTATAGATTTTCCTCTAGCCGTCCTGACATTTAAATTACAAAACACATATTTCACATTACGTATCATATTTTGGGCTTCAATAAATATATCAATTTGTGATGGCTCTACACGAAACTTCATATCAATGAAACCAACTGTCTTGGTTAGATCGGAAGAGTTGTGGTTCTATTGTATTCGCCAGTATATAAGTGTAAAGCAGTGTCAAACAAAACAAAGCGAATCACAGCATCTCGGCACTTTCGGAAGGGCCATTATAAGTAATCTTAATATTGCTGTTAAGAAACGTTATGATAATAGCCATAGTATCTAAGAAATGAAACCATACTACCACATGATGCGTCGAAGCAGATTTTATAAGCATGTTATTATTCGTACGTGCGAATATGGAACTCACGCACTGTGACGCAGTCAGGCTTTTAGGACAATTATCCGGTGTCGGTTACTAGCTGAAACCAGAAGCATAAAGTCCGATTTGGAGAGGTGTTTCCTAAAAAGTAAGTTTAAGTTAAAGTTTAGCTCTGTCACTGAAGACTTACAACTTTAAAGTTGTTAGTGCAAAAATGCCAATTGTAGCTTACTTTCGGCTATAAATCGCTTTTACCGTTATTTATACAGGTCCTCCATATCCACTGGATGACTTCGTAAGTCTGCTTTATTTTTATGGATCCTACGTTGGATGGGTCGTTGAATTTCGTATGTTCTTTATTCAAGTTTTGTTTGAGATAGTAGTGAAGTGAGTTCAGTAAATATCCCGTATTCACCACTTTTTGAATCTAAAATGATTCTCTAGATTTAAACTCGATTTACTCTTGAGTCATTGAATGGTATTTACCAGCACGATAAACCTGGATTCACAGATCAGATTTGAATCCATCTTAAACTGCCGAAGTTGGCAATTTAATCTCGATTCAAAGTATCTTACTCGGCACTTTCAAGACTAATTATTTTAAATATATATTAGTAACTTGTCAGCATTCTATAATTTGACATCTATTTCACTACTAATATTCCTTATGCCTATTGTCACTAGGGTTACCAACTTGAAAAAGTGAATAGTCGGGACACTTCCAATTCAGAAAGCCTGCACGCAGGGATGGCAATTGGGGTGGGGGCTGAAGCCTCTCAAATCTACCTTAGTCCCTTTTGCAGCCCCAGTTTTATCTGTATTCTTTATTTTCTACAAATGTCATAAACTTATTTCAGTCCCCCTGACTATTTTCAATGAGGATATTGTGGTTCCCACTTTTGTTTTTCATACTGGCTTCGTCGCTGCTTGTAAGACCTCGAATGGGCAGGAAAGAAAGTTAGGTCCTACAAAACCAGTAGACTAAAAATGCGTTTGAACTATTAAACACATTATACTAAGGGAGAGGAAAGAAACTTTAAATAGCCCGGCCATCCTGTATATTTAATATCCATAAAAGGGCTCGAAATGGACCAGAGCAAACTGAAATGCCATTCCGGTTCGTAAATATTTGAAACCTTCCGTTCCGTCTCGTTACTATGGTAATCATAAAAAAAAATGGACAATAGCATGTTAACGAAGGTAAAGCGTTCCGTTTCGTGAAAATTTCGGTTTCGAGCCCTGTTAAAGCATAATGCCAAAACGTAAGCAAGCACAAAAATAACTTGCTGATGAAATACAATAGAAATATCTGTAGATCATATAAAAAAAATCTGAAATCTCCAGATATAGATATAAATCTTGATACTTGACGAGGATGACAACTCATTGCTGACAACAGGAAATGTATTTTGAAAGCTACCGTTATAAACAAAAGAAAATTGAAACGCTCTGAGCCCAATTAACTTAAAGGCCATAACGGAAAATGAAAAGTTATCACGAAATTCTGCCTTACTAATGTATTTTTATCCAACTAGTTGGTAAAATTAGTACAATATAAACAAGTGGGGACATTTTGGTGTCCCGCCAAAGTCGTGGAGGGACACGGGATAATTTTAGAAAAGAAGGGACAATCCCGACAAAATCGGGACAGTTGGCAACCGTAATTGTCACCCTACAAAGAATGTTCAGAGCATCTATCAATCAATATCCACATAAGTCATTCATTTTGTATTATTGAGATCAGTTCACTCAAACAGCCTTTCAAATTTAATTTATTGATGGGGATATCAATAAAGATTCTGCTAAATACCAATAAATCACATTAAATATCTAATTCATTAAACTTCTAACATTTATCACAAGACAAAGAACTTTATTTCCACAAAATAAGTTACTGATTTAAGCTATTTCCCTAAAAGGATGTAACTGCGAAATTCCTAAATTAAAAAAAGCCCCCCCCCCAAAAAAAGCACCAAAGCAAATGACTCGAACAAACAGAAGCTGAAATAAAATCAGTTTAATACTTTTCTGCTTTATAGATCTACGTGCAAATTCAAACATTGCACTAGAAAGGACAAAGACTTCTATGATAAACACACGTTATGTAAACGCTTCCTAATGTAAATCAGATAAGCACGAAAATTTCATGCAAAATACGAGAATTCTTGGATTTGTATACGAGGATTTTAGTTCGGGGGATCTGGCAACCCTGCGTCAAATTTTATATGGACTTCAACTGCTCAGAGTATGTAAGATTGTAAGTGTAAATTTTAGAGGAGGTCAAATTGAGTTCCAAGTGGCTTACAGGATGTTTGGGAACATTTTGGTACGTGTCACATTTCTGAAGATTTAAAAATATTTGTCTTTGTCTTATTTTTTAAACTTACATTCTGAAATTAAATGTTTCCAAATGATGAGAAATTATCTTATGTCCCAGGAGGGAACAGTTTGGAAGAAATAGTTTTATCTCCTCAGACATACCAGTAAAGAACAGCTTAGATCTGGCAATTCGTAATTGCGATGTGTGTATTGATTTATTAGAAATGAGATGACTGGGGTTGGCTGGGAGTTGTGGCGGTCTCCTGTAATCCAGCTGCGTGGTAGCCAGGAATGGTGGATGGGATAAGCATTCAGTGTTACACTACTACGTATCCATAGTCTACAATGACCCGCGAGGTACTGGAGTTGCTGCCAGTAATCATAGAAACGTGAAGCCATGAGTCCACCTCAGTCTGACTCCTGGTCGAAGGTAGAGAATGGATGAGTAGAGATCATCTCAAGACCCATTTCTCTTTTCCATTAAACCAACCAGAATATCCAATGGCCGATCTGAGTTTCATTTCTTGGCCTACTGTACTCGGGGAGTAATTTTTTGGGCAGTATAACGGACCACAGCAGAATTTTGCTTTTTCCGTTCGGGCGTTCCGGAAATTTATCGCATTTCTGAACTTCTCGGAGATATACAGCAATTGCAGTCGAGAACTATATTATTATTAGGTACTTAAATAGACCCCTCAAATTGCTTTTCCACAGAAAAGGAAAATTACTTATTTAAAACGTTTTAAGATTTTCACAACATTTGTCTGACATTATATTAATAGAACTCTTTTTCGGATATTCGTTGTGTTTGTTTATTTTGAAAAGGGGTTCAAAATAGATCAACACAGCGAATATCCGAAAAAGAGTTTTATCAGTATAATGTAAAACACATATTTGTTTATTTTATTATGTAGTTTCTATCTGTCAAGTTTCGTGGAAATCCGTCTGCATCACTTTGCGGATGTTTTTTGTAAATCATAGTCTGTTTAGCAAAAAATACTCCTTGAAAGTCAACTGGAAATGTAAAATTTTCTACACAAAATATATAACTCGCAGATTGGCTGGAGGATGTGGCGATCCTCTGTAATCTAGCTACATGGAAGCCGGGAACTGTGGATGGGACGAATTGTGTATTACTCCATTTCACATAGCCATACCGTACTAAGGCCCGCGAGGTACTGGAGGTGCTGCCAGGTATAAACAAGAGGTGTAATTAATGGACTCATTAATATAATCTGACTCTGGGTCTTAAACTACGGAGTGGATATGCTTGTAGGCACAGTCGTCCCAGACCTATTTCTATTCGTTTCAATTCCTCGATTTCCAGTCCAGCCATAATAATGTTTTTTATGCTTTGAAAATGTAATGAGTGTATACATGTCGTTCTCAACATAGCTCAGAATCGTTATTTGGATAGTAACGACAACTGCTACTAGATGTCAACACTCACCAGCAGCGTTGAATAAGAGTTTGTGCTCAAATAATTTAAGATGCCATTATTTGTCGGATGAAATGCAGTTGTGAAATCCCTGCAATGTAGTTTGTTTTTAGGTTGAAACAAGAGGGTGCAAATGAACGGAAACGTGAGAAGATGGTCTACAAAAATATTCGAAGGAGAAAATATAATTTAATTAACAATTATACTTACAATAGTTATAAAGTTTGACGGACTGTTTCCTTCGTTCTATAATACATTCATCTCCCTCAGTTGAAACCATTATAATGAGGATACTTAAGAAACAACATTAATCTTTTTTCTGTCACTTTACTGTATTACAAAGGTGAGGAGATACATCAACAGCATCAAACTCTTTCATTACAGAATTTACATATAGATAAATTTAATTTACAAAATTTGTTACTGTGTTCAGTTTACCGTAACTATAGCTTTATAAAAAGTGTGCTTTGTTACATCTGGTGGCTTTTTTTCTTCTTCACGAAAGTCAAATTTTTCTCTAGTGTATTGCAGGTAAAGGTATTAATGGTTTGGCTCTAATGATAAGCATGCACTCTAGAAGTTACTTATAGGGTTAAATAGATGTCAAATTGCAGGGTGATACTCACCTTAATCTGTAAATAGCGATGTAGTAACGAGAAGGCAATTGGTGAATAATCCAATCTTGGGAACGTAGATGTAGGAACGGGATGGGAAAATATTAATCTCAACATCCACTCAGAAATATAGAGTCAAAGATAGAGTTAACCGAAACGAAGAAACAAGCTCATTTTCCAGTGTTCAAGTCATTTTTGTAAGGAAAAAATATTACAACAAAACATATCATCTTCCCGAAATCAGAATAAGGTTGTAGAGATTTTTTGAAAATAATGCAGAAGAGATTGGTTTAAATATTCATTTCTTTTTTATCCTATTTCTTGATTTCCTCTCGAACGTTCCATGAGAGTCTCCAAATTTTGTACTTATTGTAAGTAACTCTACTACGCATACTAGTATGATATTTTCGAAATCTCTGATATCGAAGATTTTCAAAATGAATTTGAATGAGAAGAAATAAAGTTTAGAAATTTGAACTGCTTTTGCTGTTTCTCAGCTTTTCACAGAAATACAGAATTTCCACAGAGTTTTAACTTCTGAATGGATATAATAACATTTTAATATAGGAAAAGATATTTCTCGGCAATGTATAAGTACAGTATCAATATATATTTAAAAAGAACGTTTATATCAACCAGAAGTTATAAAGATGTTACAAAAAAATCTATGACACTATTGGAGTCCGTGTCATTACAGCTGTGTCAATCTCGCCAGCTGTAACATTTGTCAGGTCTTAAGTAATTGACTCTACCCCAATCCAGGTAATCAATTGGTTTACCAACCGCTAAAACGAGTGAATATTCCTATTCATTTACGGAAACTTATTTAGTTCTGATTCTGCAAGAGAAGAAGAGTATAAGAGAAGTCGAGTGTTACGGATAAGAACATTGAAATTATAGAAACAACACATGGGAAGCTCTCCCTGATTTACTAACATTAGTTAGCAGTACAGAAAAAAGAGCATAACAGAGATGGATTGAATGCTTTTAATTTACCACAAGCTACTATTTTTCTTCATAATTACGTGCGACTATTTTTTTATTCTTCTTTTCGTTGTGGTTGGTGTGATTAAGAAATAAAAACACAGGATAAGTTCGAATCCTGTTGTCGCCAGCCATTCCGATTTATTCTCCATACAAGCTTACATCAGCTGAATTCCATGAGAGCACATTAAATTGCCTTGAAAATTAGTCTCCCCATCGAACTCAAATTCTCCCCCCTTCCTCCCCCATCATCAATTCGTGCACCTTCGGTTCGGCTCTTCGGCTGACTTCGCTACAGCACAGACATAAGTGAAGAATACGCTTTCTTCACCCGCGGAAGTGGAGGGGAGGAGAGTGGAACGTCTTTCTGGATTCAGCTTAGGGCTACCGCACACTGACGACAAGACAGTCGTACGACTGTTGTACGACTGTCGTGCACGATGTAAGACACTTCAACGACAAAACTGTTTTGTCGTGATACCCGCGCACACTGGGGACAAATCTGTTGGCGGGAAAATTTGAACAGAAGCATTGTAGGAATAGCACTGGCCGGATCTTTTGTGAACTCTGTGGAAAATGGATATCGTGGAAACTGCAGTGCTTTGTGCTTTTGTTGTTCGGCGAAAAAAGAAACTGAAACGAAAATGTAGACAATACTGGATGCATCCTGTTTATAGTTCTAGGTTATTGAAAGGAAAGTTTCACACTTTGTAGGAAGATCTACGCGAGCATCAAACGATTTTGCGTACAATATATACACACTTGAAACAGCGATTCGAAATTCTCGTTCATTCATCCGCCATTTTGATTCAAGATGATGGTTCTTTAAAAATCGATTATTTGAATACGATTATGTAAGATATCTTTATAATTAATGGCTCAAATTTAATCGAAGTTGAACGAATTTTAATAGGAAATTGAAAGCATAATATTGTCTTGCATACATCCATCATCTTAACTCCGTTTTTTTTTGTAAATTATTATTATTATAGGTACTTGTCAACTGGAATTAGCTTCAATGCTCTATCATATGAATACCTGATTGCACCCTCTACTCTTCGATCTATTGTGAAAGATTGCTGTGACAAGATTTGGGGAAAACTACAACCAAATCACATGCCGGATGAAATTAAAGAAGAAGACTGGATGAACATAGCTAACACATTCAGTGAACGTACCAATTTTCCCAACGTAATCGGAGCTTTTGACGGCAAACATATTCGACTAGTAAAGCCAGATAATACAGGTTCAAGATATTTCAATTAAAAAAAAAAAACACGCGTAACAGGCCAATAGGCCCTGAGTCTTCTTCAACGCCATCCGTCCGTGTTTGGTGGAACTAAGTCCACCTGATAACGGCTGTGTGGTCAGCATGCGCGTACCTAACCACGAACAGGCGTATCAGGAGCTTACCAGACCGAGTGTGGCCGTCACCTCACGTCTTTAATCACGTTACTCCCCAATTTGCCTCACGACGCTGGGTGGACGCCGAAAAGTGGGACTCCAGCCGGGAATTGAACCCGGGACCACGCGGACATGAGTCCAACGCTCTAACCACTAGACTGTGTTTGCTCCGGTTCATTTCGGGATCTGAATAAATGTGTACAAAAAATGGCATATGTTTTACTGACACCATTTGTGAGTGTCCTCTTGACAGTGTTTCATTACATTCAAATCAAAAGCAGGGGAGCTGATGTCAGGCAGTATTTATCGAGCTAGTTTACAACCCCAGCCGGAGCATTACCATGGCAATACAATAAAATGTAAGTTACATCTTTGTTGAAAGCTATGCAGATTTGTAAATTACCTATTAGGTTGTACTTTCTTTGTTGAAAGATACATTACGAAGTTCTGAAATTCCATTTTATCAAAACGAACCCTTTCATGCCCAAATTATTTCAAGTTTTAATTTCTATTATTAATCCAATATAACATTTTGTGGTTACCAGAATTTTTAGTCTAGGTGATGACGTCACATTGCACCTGGGAATTATATATCCCAAATGGGCACAATTCGAATTAATTTTTTTCTTTGATTGAAGCAAATCCATAGAGTGAAGGTAAAAGGTTTAAAAAAGGTAAAGTAAAGACCCTGTGCGATACGTACGCGCCGTGAACGGCTCATGGGGGATGTGCAGGTAGCGATCCACATTTTCTTGACCTACGGTACGAAGTGAGGTGGGGTGGTCAGTCCCACGCTCGACCGTGCCCAGGAGTGCCAAGGTACTTAATTTGATAGGAGGCTGAGCGAACCTCGGAGCGCCAGGCATGGGAACATTGCGAGAAAAGTCTCCAGTGTCGTGGCCGGGATTTGAACCCGGGCCGCCCGATTCGTAGTCAGACGCGCTACAGCCTGAGCCACGCGCTACTCCCATAGTACAACTCTTAATTTCTAATCTCCTTTTTTACACAAAATTGCTGATTTGTTCAATTTTGGGTTATAACAATTGTATTGTATAATAATAATAAAAAAAAGAATTCAAGGAATAATATTTGCATTTCGACTTAGAAATCTTCATCATATATGAATAAAAATTTACAACAATAATGGAAATATGTTTTGTTCTTGAAAAGTAATAAAAAACGAGGTCTTCCGAATACTGCGAATTCTGCATCTTCTACAAGTGTTTCCTTTTTCTGGAAGATGATCTCCAACTTGAGACAGTCGTACTTAATCAGGTACACTGACAGTTCCCCGTTTGTGATGAAAAAGTGGCTTGATCCTACCAAGGATAGAATTCAATGGCGAAAGTTTGTTGGAGCGGCGATGAACTTGCGCGCTCCATAAGCCATGAATTAGATTTTTTTTAGATTTAATGGCAATATACTGGCAGCTATAACCTAAGCCTGTCAAAAGTCTGAAAGACGCAAGAAAATCTTGGAAAACCTGTCAGGATGGCTGGCGTCAGGACTTAAGCCTGCTTGTGGGTTACTCAGTTTCACCGAGCGAATGTCGGTATGGCACTGTGACAAAGGCCCTGGTCGCTGTCTGTGTTATTCCCTGCCCTACCCTATTCCGACCTTACCCAAAGATACCTAAACGCAAAAATTAAAAACTTATATATAGGTGTATATATATATACAGATGCTTATCAGAATAATGGAAACACCTGAACGAAAGTGCAACTTACCAGATTAATATGGTGTCGGGCCACCTTTCGCCTTCAGAACAGCCTTGATGCGACGTGGGATGGAGGCATAGAGGTCGTGAATGGTAGCAAGTGGAATATTACACCATTCCTCGTGCAGGGCATCGGCCAGTTCTGTGAGAGAGGATGGAGGTGGAA
>JAGDQP010047398.1:0-15038 GCA_022664845.1 Lepisma saccharinum
ACCCCGCGTCTTCAAATACCGTATGTGAATTTCGTCGTTATTACTGAGCACTTCTAGATAAGTGCCAGCGATCGATGTCAGCTGCTTAAATAAAATACTTTCCTTTATTACACTATATAGAATGCAGCGAAAACCTCGAATTATTTTTCGTCTACTCTGGGAATCAATGCAGCGATCAATAAGAAAATTAATTATTCTCTTGAGGTAATCTTTGCCTAATGTAACCTCCATGTCTCAAAGTACAATAATTGAACATGTTTTTTCTGCTAACAAAATAAGAACTATTAACTCAGCATTTTTTCTTTTCAACAAAGCGGCCAATACACTCCAAAGGCATTGGCCAACCATGACGTATTCAACAATTTGGTTGTGCTTTGAACTACTTCTGCTTAAGGGAACATCGGAAATCGTTTTCAAATAATTTAGAATAACCATTGGGAAAATTGAAGCGCTGATAAACTACGAGGACACAGAATTTATTCCTTACAGACTACACGTCGACTTCACTTCGGTGCACCTGACGAATACTTCTTGCACAGGATATGAATAATATATTCAAATTTAACACCAGCGAGAACGACAATTTGTGGACAAAATTGCACAAGTGATACCATGTGACTTTAAAACAGGGTGTGCCAAACGACAAAAGAGAATTTTTTTCTATCTTAGCTCGTATTACTAGTCTAGGCATGGACGGATTTTATCTATATCTTGCTAACCTGGATATTATAATTCAAACTACTGTCGTAAAGAAATCAAACTATAAAATGTTTTATAAAATTTTTAACAACGGTTTTTTGTCACAGACAACGCATCTCCGCATGGTCGTTCCAGAATTCGCAATCAAGACAGATTCTACAATTTTTGAATTCGATCTTCCTCTTTGCCAACGACACCAGATGTTCACTCTGTGTAAAATTGAAGAGCAGGCTAAAACGCAAACAAAAGATTGTCTGTATGACTTAATATTAAGGAACATATCTCAAAATTGTCAAATTAAACCTTATCTATCGACAAAAGAGGAATTCTATACATACACTACTGCGGGAATTCACATAGTGACTAGAAAACAAGTAAAAATAGAACGTCAACACAATCAAATATTTATTAAAGAAAGAACAGATTTCCTTTCATACATATTATTTTAAGTTCCAGGACTTTTATAGAATAATAATAGACAACCCTAACCTACTAACTAGACAAACTACAGACTTGGAAGTCGAATATATTTCTTTCAACGAGACGTTATCTCTTAACTTCATATTGAATCTGTAAACTTTACAGACGTCTATTAATTTCTTGCATACTTTAATGGCTAATGAGAAAAATGACCTACCAAATAAGTTCTCAGAATATCATCTTCACGCTCTTCTACCATGGTCTAGTGTCGCTTTAGTAATTTTATTATTAATTTTATTTTTATTTATTGCTATCATAGTGTGCTATACGTATCATCGTTTAGGAAAATCGCAAAATTAATACATTTGCCTAACTTATTTATTCCAGAACAATGCCTATATTTGAAACTGTGATTGTGCTTAGCATACTGGCCAGTGATCACGATATTTATTGTCTATTCGTGGTGTCGAATTAACAATACTATAACGTCAAATAGTGAAATCCTCACAGACAATATGTCACTTGATACGATTTTAGACATTCCCATTGCAACCACTAACCGCAGTGCGACAATGAACAGTTCTCAACTAAAATCTCGAAAGTGCACAATGCAAGCTTACCGACATCGATCAGTGATCTTGTCTACAAATACTGAATAAATGGATACATCTTACTACCTTGAGGGTCGTGACGTCGAGCAAGACCGAATCTACTCGGTTTAATAGGGAACATATCCATCCATCAACACGACAGAACATTTACAGCAAGCTAGTGTTTGTCCCAACAAAACGCATTGCATCAAATATAAACGACATGTGCATATTTCTGTAAGTGTGATAGGTGAATGGTGTATTTCTAATTATGAAAACCGAAGTGGAACGTTCTACGATAGAATAAGTGTAAATATAGTTCCCCACATCCTGTGTCCCTATATTTAACAGTGAGAGGGGTATATAACGTTCCTTGTGCTTCGCCACGTGATTCAGCACGCGTCGCTCGTAATCAAACCATAAACATGATAGTGGTCTGTACTACGTGTATACTACGAGTGTTACAACATAAACAAACAAGTGAAAACGTAAATAGTGCAGACGATAACTTCAGTTTCGTCAAGAAGCCATCGATGGAGCTACTACCGGCACGGAGGAGGAGTCAGCGACATCAGCAAATGAGAGGTCTATAAAAGCCCGATGCACCAATATGACTTATCACTTTCCCGGGTGATCACTTCTCTCCTCTTTCCTTGTACCCAGTTGCAGTCGGATTGGTAAGCTCCTTCAACCTGCACATGTGCGATTCCCAACCTGCTCACTCAGTTGCTGGTGAACTGGTGAGCAATCTAATTGGCCCCGTGCTCAGTTGCTGACGGACTGGCACAAATAACATGACAGTTGCTGTCGGACTGGTGTCTCCCTTCGTGCACTCAAGTTCTGTCAAACTGGTGCAACACCTATCCTGCTCTCTTCTACGAGGCCTACACCCAAGAAGAAGAAGCCATAAGGGTTATAGTATATCTCTTTAAATTTCTAAAATTACCCTTGTACGGGGCACTATTTTTAGTAACATAAAGGACTATATTATTTTCATAATAAAACTGGTAATGGACAAAGCCACATATCCTGTGTATCTTTGTCTCTACCAATACTTCCAATAGAACAAAAGGGTGTTCCTAAAGGAACATTACGATATTCAGGCATAAATATATCTTAAAACTTGCATTTTATTAAACAATACTTTCTCTTTAAAAATTAAAAAATAGTACCAATTTTAGTTTCATTTCCGAGTGCTGAGCCGTTATAACTTACTTGACACGATATTCCTTAAGATGCAATTACTTATGATTTAAATCATTACAACTAAGCTACTATTCATTAAATAATCATCGATCACAAACACTCAAGATTGCTACAGTGAAACAAATATAAAATTAATTTCCAATGTTAAGTTAAACCATATAGCAGTTTTTGACGGAATTCGCGACTTTCATTATCTTTTTCCGGTCAAAACCCTCAAATTCTGGACTTATAACAACATATAATACATCTTGTCTCGAAAACACGATTAATAAAATTGCCACACTCAAACAACAGAGGGACACACACACACAGACGAAGTGTGTGTGTGAGAGAGAGAGAGAATGGAGAGGAAAGTTGGCATCTCCCTAAGCGCCTGTCCACTGTCAACGCCAGCCAAGCCTTACTTCCTTTCTGCTGCCGTTTCCACCGCGTCTATTCTTTAATAAAAAATTTATAGGAGTTTCCAAAGTTTTTTCTTGCTTTCACTGTCCTTATCTTCAGAAATTTTCAATGGCGACCCAATTGAGAATGTAGGCCTAACACTTACACATATAGTGGGGTTAGATTAAAATAACTTATTTCAATAGTGTCTCTTCGATGTCCTTCCTATCACGGCATTAACATATCGTTGCGATATCACTATTCTAAAACAATGTAGACTTCCACCAAGTGTCATTTCGCTGAAAATACTGGAACAATTCGTGATACTCGTGTAAACCAGACGTTGCGCACACATTGGAAATATATGCTATTTAATGTTTGTAAATAATGCGGAATGTAGATTGAAGAATTCTCAAATTATCATTTTGAAACAATTTTCCAAACATAGTAAGAGTTAAATACTGCTAACCTAAGTCAGGTGTTCTCTATACTCTCTTTTGTTCCAAACCAAGAATTAAAAACATGGAAATCAAAAGAAGGATAAATTATCCTAGATGATGTTAAATTAAAGCATTGAAATAATGTTGATATAGAGTTGAACAAAATAGAGTCTAATAGATCTCATTATAGACTACATAAGAAAATCAAAGAACAATGATAAACTTAACTTTCTTAATTTTGCTGTGAAAATGTATTATCCACTTTAGTTTGACCTTGACTATTATTTCGTACATTAAAGACTAACATTATAAAATTTGTTTAAAATGAATTAGTTATTTAGCGGCCAACAAGTTTCATCTCAAACGTACATGGAATTGGGAAACAGTAATATTAGACTTTTCAACCTCTTGAATTTTCAAAATTGTTGTTACAACTATTAGAAATTAAATAATCAAAGACAAAACGACTGTCATCTTGTTCAAAATCGGCAATAGTGACAAGGATGCATCAATTTATTATTGTTATCTAATTGCATACTTTTAAAGTGTCATATCCTTGTCGGAAGATGGTGGATGGCCGTCAAGACATAACTCTATACATAAGTATCTAATTGTATAATTTGTGTCGGTTGCTGTTCTTAAAATTAGCGTAATAATTTAAGTACTAATATTTTTAAATTCATGGAATTACTTCATTGATTAAGGAGGATGGAAACTTCTTGGGTTTGCTTTTCTCTTTACTTATCCCGTAAGATTGTCGATAATGTTCCATAGTATGTAAGCTCAAAAGTTGAAATAGTGGGATCGTAGACGGACATGATGCATTAATAAACGGTTGGTTTATTAGCATACTTTTCACATCGGCACTATAATTGCTTCATATACTTCCGAATTCTAGAAACACTTACTTTATCCGCCGTACAAAGACTGTAGCAATATATAGAAAACAACACAGTAATAAAAAGTATGCTAATAAACGTTCTGGAAGATCAAGCAGGTAATTATCCATATACGCAGACCAAAATCTCATTCTCCATCCTAAGATATGAAATGATTTCTCTTGAGTTATATTTTCCTGAAAAGCGGAAATTATCTGCAAAATGACAAAAACGGAAATTTTCAGCAAAACGAAAAATTTCCGGAAAACGATGAACTGAAATTTTACGGAAAAGCCGAAAACGGTGAATTGTCTGGAAATCGAAAAACGGAAAATTTCTGGAAAAGCGGAAGACGGAATTTTCCCGAAAATCGGAAACGGATTTTTTCTCAAAAGCGGAAACGGAAAATTTTCCGGAATAGCGGAAAACGGAAAATGTGATTTCTGGAAACCGGAAAGCTATTTCCCGGAATGGTCATCCTTACTATAAGCATTCCTTCCAGCAGTTCTGGTGGAATAAGAGGCGTTAGCTTAGCTTAGTTACGGCAGGAAATGTCCGTGGTTCAAGCCCTGGTCGCGACATATTTTTCCTTCTTTTACCTTTTCTGTAGCACCTGTGCAAATGATAAATTTTAGAATATACATATGCATGTGAACTGAATATTGTAATCTTACAACTTTTATCTTGTTTGTATTTTTTGTATCCTTTATTTAAATTTTGCTAAATTTACATAAAACAATTGTGTGTTCATATAAACAACAGCAATAGTATGAAAATTAAAATAAATAAACCGTTACATTACGCATACGGAATATTATTATTGATTCTGTAATTGTAATCTAACCGTTTATTTATCCTTATTTTCATACTGTTTCTGTTCTTTATCTGAACACATAATTGGTCTAGGTAACTTAGCAAATTGTAAATAAAATGAAAAATACAAATAAAGAACAAAAAGCTATAAAACAAAAATTATCTTTACATATAAAAGGTATACTGTAAAATATAATATTTACACAGGTGCTACAAAAAAAAAACACCTCACTGCCAGAACTCGAACCAAGGACCTTCTAAGCCTTAAGCTAACCTTCTACTTTCTCTCATTGCGGTAATTGAAAAGGGGGAAAGGGGGAAATTCCCGGATACCTCCTAGATACTTCCCCGGAAGCTCATTGCCTTTGTGGTTTCTAGGGGGAACTTGTTAATAGCTTGATAAACTTGAATTAGAAAGAATGAACTTTACATTCCAAAGGTAAAATAAAATTAAATCGAAATAATCATAATATTCAAATTATTTAAAGGAAATCTGAACTCAGAGCGCAACATAAAATTTTTGGGCAGTGACTTATCAGTATCATCGAACAGCAACATGTCCAACATCTTTGAATAATGAGGACTGTCAGATGTCTCAGTGTCTGGAATGTGAGATTCATTGTTTATTATATTGGTAATTTATGCAGTGTGATTATTGGTTATTAGACTATTTGATGTTTTAAAGAAATAGATTATAACTATGACACTTTTAAACTTCGAAGACCTTCAATAACTCAGGTACTTAAAAGGCAAATAATGATACTATCATCAAAGGATGTGTTGGACGTCGAAATTTATAGAAAGAAAACATTTTAGCAAATACTGAAAGAATTTACCTGGTAGATTTCATGTTGCCGAACAACGGCATTTATGTGAAATCAATCATGATTAACTTACACTATAAAAATGCTGTGTGGTGTGCAGCCTGTGTTGTTTTTGCTTGATTATTTCAAAACTCGTCCACATAATTCACTTTTATACTTCCTAAAATACAAGAAATACAATCAAATTATTGGTTAGGACCGGCAGAAATTTCATCTGTCAGAGAAACTACGAATTCCCACGGCAAAAACAAACGGAGATTTGTTCTTATGACTTTATAGTTGACTAGCTTTAGAATGTACTGAGTTTTAAAACAATGTCCAACGGGTAATTCATTAACATTAATGGTCTTACGTTAGATAACAATACACAAAATTTTTACGGTTATTGAATACTTTTTTCTCAAAATATGGAAAGCAAAAGCATAGAATTGATATTATTTCATTTCATGTTTAATTTCTGTGTGGTGAATGAACAAAGTCAATAGTACCAGTAAACCAATAAAATGTACTACCGTATTAATGAATAAAACCAGTAGAATAGTCTTGTCGACAAATCTTCACATGTCTGTTAAAGAAATATATCTTATAAGCAGGATATAGTCTCCTGACTTACACTGTCAATTCTTCTTCTCTTTCTTTATTTTTTCTTTAAAAATGGAAAACAGTTATTACATTTTTTTTATTAGTGTATCGTCGGAACTGAAATACCTATGTGGCATTTTTCAACTTTTCATGTTTTTCTACCAATTTATAGTTCTGTGTACTCTGCATACTGTAGAAAAATTTCATGTGGAAATGACTTCTACTTTTTGAGATATAGCAACTTTTCGGTTCCTAAATTGTATTCCAGACTGTAGTACAGAAACCGGTTTTTTGGTCTTCCTGAAAAATTCATAGTTTGCCACATAGGGGGTATTGCAGTTCCGACGAAGATATTCTTTATATTTTGCTCAGGTATTTCTTGATCTTCGTTTATATCACCCAGATCTTGGTGAAAGAACTCAACGGCTCTGGAGAAACTGACGCTTATATTGCAACCGAAACTTCTAAAGATATCTAACATGTTTTCTGCTACTGTTTTATTATTAGGATCTTTTTCGTTTTTCAGAAAGGTTTGAACAACAGAACTTAATTACATAATTCCTATTTATCAATTACTTTTACAGATTTTGAACTTCTTTATTTTTCACTGCTTTGTGGGTTTGGGGACCTGCAAGAAAATATTACTTACCGACGACGTAACACCAGAAAGCTTAACAAGCCAAGAAGAAACGAACCCAACATCAAATCTGTTTTGAGAGAAATTAGTAATCAGGTGCCTATTTAAATTAAAAATAACAGAAAAGTGACAACAATAATTTTAGAAAGCAACCTAAATAATAATTAAGAATGTTTATCAAATGAACTAATCGAAATATGGATCAATTAATTTCATAGACGTTAGTATTAACTTTTCGAAATTTTAGTGTTATTATCGATTGTTCAGTACTTTTAAAATTGAACATAGAAAGCGTGAATACAAGACCTAACATGGGGGCACGCAAATTATTACGTTAGAAGAAAGTATATATTATGATTGACTTATTCGTACTTAGTATTTATTCTAGAAGTCGATTCATAACTATCAATATTCAGAAAAAAAGAGTGTGTCCAATAAATAAATAATTAAATAAAGTTACGTGATTATACAATAACGTTTGTGATTCCTTTTTTTAGTTCTGATATAATTGTAAAATTTGGTTTGAAGGTATATATTGACGTATTTGTGATTACTTAAATTAAAATGAATATGACATTAATTCAAGAAGTGTAGTGATAGAATTCCAAGTAGCCCCTGATGAAATGCATGCAGTGAAAAGTATAAAAACATACACTAACTATATGAAAATGAAATGGCAGAGGGTATAAGACCATTGTGGAAGAAAGGTATTACGAAACGGTTCAATTAGTATAGGAACACAAACTCCCCCGCCCCCATCAAAGTGCTTCAATTTCCACACTGGTTTTGCTCGATCAGAACTACATAAACGAATGTTTACAGTAATGCTTCTACTACTCTCCGTACGTCAGAATTCGCTTATTATAATTTTCTCCTTTCCTACTGAACGGCAGGTTCTAGAAAAACATTATAGGTTTTTTGTTAGATACTCTATCGATATACAAAGTTTGATTACGATCTGATTTTTTTACATCTGTATATTTGGGTGTGAACATCCTATTAACATTTTGCAAAGAGTAATATTGTTTTCGAATTGCCAAGGAACAGAATTGTATTCTGAATGGATGCGAATTTCCACTCAACTTGTACTGAGATTAAGGGTACGGATATACCTGACATAATTTCATAATACGAATTTAATAGAAGTCCGATTTTAATAAATTCCATATCTATATTTTCCGAAGGAAATTCAGTTTGATTCTCAGAAAAAAAATCAAAATTCAATATCAGGAAAACTAAAAGGCACATCCCATTTTCCTTTAAGTTAAGATCTGTATACACTGAAACGTTATGAATACGATTGTGAATTCGAAAAAAATTGATATTCGAAATATAAGATGCTGGCTTGCATTCTGAGGTTCAAGATAGCTGCAGCACCAAGACGCCTACATTTCTTTTAGAATTTCATATTGCAGGGTTCCAAATGGCACTGAATTTGATTCAGGAATAGAAAAAAAATAGTTGATTTTAAAATCTGGAAAAGCGCCATATCGAAAATCAAGACGATGGCAGCCCTAAACGTATTTATTTAGTAAAACATATTCACAGGCATTACCGACTACGGTTAATTCACGTCTGCTATGTGCTGAAATATATCTGAAGTTCTGATTGATTGAATACAAGTTGTTGAAAACACAACAGCAGCCATCATTATCTCACCATCATTATATCCTCCTACTCTCGATTTGTCCCTAAGTTCTAAAAGCACATATTTTACTCCAATTCATTACTCACCAGCAGTCCACAATGTAGTCTAAATCTCTCGTTTAATATTAGATATTTTTTTTTTTCAAACTAAAATTCATAGAACGAATGTGAAAGAGTTTTTGTTAAAAGAAATATTTGCACCCGTGAAAGTGAATATGATAATTTCTTGCGAAAAGAAAAAAACTATACATTGATGTGCAAAATGAATTGGCACGTCTACCCAGTAAGATTGAGGTCCTTTCTATGCCTTAATGGCTGTGCGGTTCGCCTCGGCATGGATTTTGTCACGTGTCAACAGAACTTCTGAAATAATGCTAGCTATGCCTACTGAATGGCAAGTTACAAAGAGATTTGGTTGGAGACTAGTGCGTCCTAAGCACGAAGAGACTATTAGACTCCATATATTCTCAGAGAAGTGATAATGGATTATACTGTCCGGACACTTTACAAGTGTTCTTAAATTAATTATGATTACGCTTTCGTATTATAAGAGAGCAAGATTAGTGCATCTGAACCAGAACTTCCTGTTTCTGTGGGACAGGCAGGAGAAGACTTATCCCATCATTGCCGGAATTTTCCTTTATTTCTCGCAGAAACCGACATGAACAACTATATATTTTTGGAAATTCCGCTACCAACAATCTCGTTAGGTTAGTGCTGCAATTATACTTTTCATTAATCTAATTACATTAAAAACAATAGCAACTCAAATTAAAGCTCATTGTTTTGACATTTGGAAAAGTTCTTTGATATATTCCGTAATGCTTAAGAGTATTGTCAGTATTTGAATTTGTCTGGATGGACTTGTGATCAGGCATCCAGAATGTTCTCCTGGTCTATGTTCCTAATCTGATAGAACATTTACATGGGAGCGGTCCCTACCTACTTTATTTTCTTTTTGTACAAACACATAAGCACATAAAGACACAGACAGGACAAAAACAGGACGACACAACATAAACTTAAGTTTGGCTTCTTCTTCTTCCGCTTCCCCTGTAACGAGATTAGAATAAAAAGATTAGATTCTGCTTTCCTTAGGTATTGTGACTACCCTCTGGGCTGCATCCTCCTCTCGTCACAGGGTTGGCCTTCCTTCTTCTTCTTTCTTCTTCTTCATCGTTCACATTATGGAGCCATTGGGAGAGATGAAGAGAAGATTATGGTTTCTTTCTTCCTTTTTGAAAAGTCTTGCTTCCTGGTTGTTCACCCACTCTCCTTTCCTCTTCATTCTTCTCTACTCCCCATATGCTTTATTTAAACACATTCACTCGCACACATTCACACGAGGATATTATGAGCACTGTTTGACCTCTGGTTGCGGTTTCCACAACTTTTAGTCTGTTAGTTTCTTGTTTGTTCCACTAAATATAACACTATCGTCAAGCCTGGTTCCCTTCACCATATACACACTTACACTTTCACACTAATCGAGTGTCTCTCACCGGAGTTCCAGGCGAGGCACTCCTTGTAGCTGGAGTTCCAGCTACACCTCATTGATGCTGATGTTTTCACTTTTTTTCAAGGTAGTAATTTTCTTTCCCGATATATTAGTTATTACTTTTAGTAGCAGACGTTTTGCTATTATAGTGTATTTTACTTGATTTTCACCATTATGGCGTTGGAGAGTGTACTTTCAGATTCTCTGGCATTGCGATTGTGGCGGTTGACCCAATCGCGCGCGCCTGTTTGCCTGCAGAGTCCGGTCATGTTTCACAAATGTAACACTTATGAGATATTTTCCGGATCGCCTCGCCCCAGAGCGCGCCCACCGGCCAGGTATCTTTTCCTATAAAATGCAGACACTTTATCTGGCGTCTCCCGCAGAACCGTCACCAGTTCTGGTCTTCTCAGAACCTCTGTGACGGGTCTCTCCCCCAGCTGAGTTTTTTGGTCTCTAACCAGTTCTTCTGTTTCTCTACTTCTGAGGACCACGTGGTCCAGGGAAGCAATCACCCCGCTGACGTGGCGCATATTATCTTTAACTAGTTTTAAATCCTTAAGTCTCTGACGGTAGGGCCCATGACCGGTAACGAAATGCAGTAGACCTCCTTCCGGTTTTAGGTTCATGTTTGCCCTCTCTGGCACGTCTGGAAACATGCTGAACACTCTTCTAGCCTTAGATGTTTCATTCCAGAATCTTTGCCACGCACTGGTCAGTATTTTTGAATTTCTCCCTTACTTTCTGCTGCCTGATGTAAGATGTTAATAATGTTATCTCATCTTCCTTTCTTTAACCAGTACGCGGCTCCCATCCTTTTAATTTGAAGATGCATGGGCATGGTCGTGGTCGCCACCTGGAGTGGTTCTATAGGCTCCTGTTTGACGGAGTAAGATTTGTCTTTGAGATATGTTGATAATATATATATATCATCCATCCGGTGGCACCAGGCGCTGGCGGCATATCCAACAACGGAGCGAATTATGTCATCGTGGTACATTCATATGATATCGATTGGTATTCTATAGTAGTTCTATAGCGATATTTACAATTTTATGTGATATTTTAATAGCTTTATTTTTAATTGTAGTCACATGGGATCTAACATTTAATTTTTCATCAAGTAGCATACCTAGATATTTTTTCTCTTTTTCTCTTTTAATTGTTATCCCTTCTATCTTTATTATTTGTCCCCTATTGAAATTCAGTTTACCCCTAAATATTACATATTTCAGTTTTTCCACTGATATTAATAGTTTATTATTCTCGCACCACGATGTCATTCTTTCAATAATATGATTTTGCTTTATCTTGTAGATCTTGCCTGATTTTGCCCTTTATTACGATAGCCAGATCGCCCGCATATCCAACGACCCGTTCCACTTCTTCCAGTTCGTTCAGCAGTTCCAGACATGGCTGAAACATCTCATCCCACACAATCGGCCCCTTCACTGAGCCCTGCGGGCATCCTTTCGTCGGAGCCTTTCTCACGACGCCATCAGCCGTATCTATTTTTATTGTTCTGTTTTGGAAGTAATCTTTTATTGTTTTTCAGACGTTTGGGTGAACCCGATTTTTTTCAATTCCCTCAAAATTGATGGCCACCACACGTTATCAAATGCGCCGGCAATTTCATAGAAGACTCCCATGACGTATTTGCAATTATCTTGCTTTAATCTATTTAATGCCTCGCAGAACTCATTTATTGCATCTTCAGTGGATTTACCCCGACCAAAGCCATATTTTAGGTTTTCTCTTTTATCATTAATTCTGTTAATTAATACTATTTCAAAAATTTTGCTGATTACGTTAGGTATGCAGATCGGTCTGTATGATTTGGGATTCGTCTTCGGCTTATTCTGTCCCTTATACAAAATAATGAGGTTTACTTTTTTCCATATTTCAGGGAATCTTTCTTGACGTAGGCATTCATTGTATAATTTTGCTAAATACTGCGCCCAAAATTCCGCTAAACATTTGTAGATTTCGTTTTTAATTCCGTCTGGACCCGGTGCCTTCTTTGCTTTTAGTGACTTTATTGCGGCCTTTATTTCTTTATTAGTTATAGTTGGTAGTTATTTTTCTTCACCTGCTTCTGCGGGTTGCCTTACTTTTTGTCTGATTCTTGAGTGCTCATCGTTGTCGTTGTCTTCGCTATCATCTGGAAATAATTTAGTAAAGATCAATCAGCTCCATGGTTTGTTGCCAATTCGTTGTAAACATTCCATCGTCTTTTTTAATGTATTCGTTACCCCCTTTTTTCATTACTATTACCTTACATTGTAAGGCTTCCCCCTAATGTCCTTGCATAAGTTTTCGTCCACGAACTTTCCCCATGTCTTCCTTTTGTTTTTAAATAGTTCTCTTTCAAATTCTTGTTTTATTTGCCGATATTTATTCAATCTTTGTATTTTCAGTTCGTGGTTCCTGGTTGCTCTATAACTTCTTCTACTTGCTTTCAGTCTCCGTTTAAGTTTATCTAATTTTTGGGTCCAGAGAGGTTTCCTGTTGTTAGTTTTATTTGCTTTGGCGCCACACTTACGATTGCTTTTTGCGTAACTTTCTCTATCTTCTCTGCCATGTCATCCAGATCTACATCCCGTTCGATTTGAGGTAGTTCCAATTTGTTCATTAATGTATAGTTTAGTTTTCTTGTACAATAGTTTAATGTAGTGGATTCTTCTTGTTCGTTGTTTTTAATTTTGTCTTGTGTAAAGTTAATATAAAAGCTAATGACGCCGTGCTGGCTCGTCGTTGCGTGTTCCAACACACTCCACTCCTCTATATTCCTATATATATTACCTTTTTGTCATCGTTATATCTATGTTACTCTCCGCCCATGCCCTGCCCTGGAATGTCGGTGGCTGATCTTTATTATGGACTACGAGTTGGTATTGGTTAATTATGTCTTCATATTTCTCCCCATTTCCGTCTGTTCCTGGCCACTGCCAGAGCGGGGACTTAGCATTAAAATCACCTAAGATAAGTGAATTTCCCCTATAAAACCCTTCCAAAATTGTTTCCAGTTTATTTACAAAGATGTTTGCCGGCATAGAGAACTGGCAGTAGAAGTTGACAATGGTTACTTGGTGTTTTCCAAGTTTTAGGATGAATGTCTGTTTCCACTTACATGTGTATTTGGAGTCCACCAACGCTTCAATTTTCTTACTGAAGATTACCACAGCGACCATTGGACCCGCATCCTCTGGTATCAGTGTCGGGGCGTCTGTCCGCATGCCTGGTATTTTCCCCTTATTTATATAGGGTTCTTGAATGCATGCCACATCCACCTTTTCTTTTTCGCAGTGTATCCTAAGTTGATGGGTTGTTAGGCGTGATCTGTCCAAGTTAACTTGGACAAATTTGAATACTTAGGGTGGAGGTGAACGCAGCATACTGGAAATCTCTCCGTTGGCACAAATACTGTACGTCCATACGCCATAAGAAATACGTCTGCAGACATTATTTAGTTGAAAAAGTTCATCTCTTCTTTCAAACACGTTGTCTACCAGGTCCAATAGGTCCTGTGGGTCCGTTGTTATTCCAGTGGAACGTAGGTTAATCCTGTCAACTTCTTCAATTATC
This sequence comes from Lepisma saccharinum, assembly GCA_022664845.1. Classification (NCBI taxonomy): domain Eukaryota; kingdom Metazoa; phylum Arthropoda; class Insecta; order Zygentoma; family Lepismatidae; genus Lepisma; species Lepisma saccharinum. Next base: position 14,201 of record JAGDQP010047398.1, read on the forward strand.
GGAAACGTTATTGTTCTTCCATTTGGGTAGATATTTCTTACAATGATCCTAAGAGCTGCTGTCAGTAGTAACGGTTTCTCAAGTCTCGACAAGATGTAGCGCTTGTTTACATCTTCATAAAATTCGTTTGGGTTAAAACTCGTCATTCTAGCCTCATCTCCCTCTGCCACCTCCTCCTTTATTTTCTCAGCCGTATCATCTTCTTCCATGTCCTGCGAGGTCGTTTCAGAGCTCCTGTTTTTTGTTTGTTTTCTTCTTATACAACCTCGGTATCCATACCTTCCATCCTTTTTCCTTCCTCTTTCCGACCTCCTACTTATTTTCAGTAGGTTGCCTCTCGTTCTCTGTTTGGTCCTTGTCGTTCTTCTCCATCTCAGTCTCCTGGATCTCCATTTCTTTGTCCGTTTCCGTCTCCATAGCCCTTAGCGTGTTCCATGTTCTTATGACATTTCCTTAAAGATACTGGTCCTGTATAATCATAACTAGACCTACACCTTCCATATCCTTTTCCCACTTCTTCAGGTGCTGTAGCACATCCCCGGGCTCCGTCCTCCAGAGTCCCATCCCTACAGCTGGTATGATAATTTATATTTTCTTTTCGTGTTTCATGGCCGAAAATAAGTTCATTGTCAGTTACAATTCTTCTAGGAATGTTTACCTGGAGGACTTGACGTTTGCGAACTTGCAGTTATATATATTTCTAGACAGATAAATTTCTAGATATTTGTTTTCCTCCATATCGATCTTGTAGTATTCAAGGTTTTCCAGATGATATCCATCGTGCGATAAGGCCACCGTCTGAGCAAAACCTCTTGGAAAAGTTGTTAAGTTCGGATTT
>JAGDQP010047401.1:0-15038 GCA_022664845.1 Lepisma saccharinum
AAGCTCCAGGCCGCTTCTGATTGGTCACAATGGCTTGACCGAGAAGTTCATCTTCTGCTACAAATAGTGGACCTCACTTCCGCTCAAGTCTCAAGGTCAGTAGGAAAGAAGATAGCTAGGGACAACCCTAAATGCTTCCTTTCCTTCCTTCCTTCCTTTAGCTGAGCTGAGAAACCAAAGGATCCTGCTTTGCAAGACGGATGGCGCCTTCTAGCGTCAGTATTGTGAATTACTTGTAGGCAAAAATATTATAAAGCGAGTTGGTGTTATTCTTGCTGACATTTTATGATATTTATTTCAGTATTTTTGAAATTGTGTTTTCTTTATTTAATTAATGCGAAATAAAATAATAGGTGAAGTACAGCTTCACCAACTTCACCCGAAAAACCGCCGCTGATCCAATGTCTCTTTCGTATTCTTCCGTACACTATCCTTTGAAAGCTGAAAGAGGAGGGTGGAATTGGCTGTGATTCCTGGAACCACCGTATCCGTTGCATGAGCTGCTGCTACTCTCCAATTGCGTTGTAAAGCGATCACTAAAAGTCGCACACTTTCATTGACTAGAGCCTTCTCTGGTGGTTCTAAATGTTCCCGAAAACGATAAATGATTCCCCGCTCATAATCTGTTCTTTACACTGTCTTTCGTTTTATGTAGAAATTCGATGGGACTATTCAGATGAAAAGAGGAACCAACTGTTTCATTGGACTGACGTCTTTGAATGTTCCCCAATGCGTGTTGCACTTGTTGTTAGGGTTTGCGTGAGCTGTTATATCAGCTGATGATCAGATGCCATTGTGGCCACAACATTAGAGAAGGTAGACACGGGGGGGGGGGGACGTATAACTACAGATCTGTTGGTACAGCCAGTTTTCCAAAGATTTTCTAGGAAAAGTCACCTCTTGGGGTAAGGAAACTGGAAATGCGAGGTCGAATACTATCCCACAGGTACAGGACCTCGAGCGAAACAGGACTCTGAGACAACGTCATGGTTTCTGGCGGGTAGACTGTACATAAAACACACGGTCACTTCCATATCATTGAGAGAATCCGGTGCTGCAAGAGAGGTGGACTGAAGGACTTCAACGACAGAGTTTAAACCAAATTTTGCATACATGTACGTTATGTACTGGCACAGGTCGTAGAAGTTGCGTTGAAGTTATCTATGGTACTACCGTCGATCGGAGTAACGTTGTACCGAAAATATAAGTTTTGCCTTGTGAAGAACGTAATTCTTCGCAAATTGTAATATGAAAAATACCTTTCAAAGTGAAAAAGCGAAATCAATACATGCTTCCATTTTAGATTTAGTTAACAAATTATATTTATTTTAAAAAATATATAATTGTGGACAAAGTTACCCCGGTGGGTGGAGTCACTTTGTCCACCCCTATTTTTTATTGTAGAAATGAATTTCGTGCACAAAGTTACCCCTCGAATGGTATCTTTGTCCAGGCTTTGAGATTCAGAGAACTGTAATAAGTAAGGAAAATGCAAAATTCTGTGCAGCGCTTTGATTCAAGCAAAACATGAAAAGTCAGCTGGGACTAATGGGAAACCCCATTTTGAACCAATGATGGCGCTGGTCACCAGCAGCTGTTCTTCTTCAGCGGAGAAAGCTGTAGGACTTTCAGGGCACTTTGTATGCTTCCCTTTAAATTTACAGCGCAGTGGTGAGCGAGGGATACCATATTTCACAGCTGCCTTACGCTCTGGTAATGCATCACTTGTCACGTCCTCGATGGCTTTTGCAAATGTGCTCATCGGCTGACCTTTTGTAAGATTTTGACAGACCTTTCTGGTAATTCCGTGGTATTTCTCTAAAATTCTAAGTGGACAGTGTTGCCCCAGCGAGGCTGAAGGAAACGAAAAACAATTGTAGGAAAGAAAATATACAATATTTTGCAACCACGATTCATGAGTTTCATCCCAGTAACACACCTTACCATAGAAAAAAAAAAGAGGCGAGCCACTAGCCTTGAGGAAAGTACTAGTTGCCTTAAAAGTACCAAGACCAAATTTTTATGCGTTAAGTAGTTACTGAGCAATCTATTTTTTGAGTCTTGCTTTGGATCGTACTTAGCAGTATGTAAACATTCGAACCTATTTTAAAAATTCAATTTTTCAAATGGTTTCCATACCGTTGGATCTATCTGCACCAAAGTTACCATCATAAAAAAAATGCTGTGCAAGTCTCCACCCTCACACTGTTCCACTTTCCGGTGTCGTCAACATAGTTTACCTACCAAATACATTTGAGCTCGCACTAACGGCGGGTATATCAATTAGTTTAAAATAGTGTTATTTGTTCACTACAAGAAATTCATGGAGAATACACACGGAAGTAGAATTTCTCATTGGTAGTCTCCTATCGCAAGTAAAATCAATTGAACATTAACTAATTCCCATTACAATCCATTTTCACTCTTTTTAGTTACAGTACATACATACACCATTCAATCTCGACTACCATCTTCTAGAGCGTTAAGTTAGGCAGATGGGTTCAGTTAACGTAATTTATTTTGTTTATTTATTTTTATCAGAACAGTCGTGCATGGCCTCTTTAATAGTTTTTTCTCAGATAATGACACAAAGTTAAAATACTTATGCAGTAATAATAATATGGAAACGAAATATAAACATCAATAAATAATGAAAATAATAATAAATAAATAACCACTGGCGTGACAGGTCGATAGGCCCTGAGTCTGCCCCAACGCCATCTACCCGCGGTTGGTGGAACTGCGTCCACCTGAGTGGCGGCTGTGTGGTCAGCACTGCACGCTACCTTACCACGAACAGGCGTATCAGGAGCTTTCTAGACCGAGTGGCCGTCACGTCTTTATTCACGTGACCCCAGTTTGCCTCACGACGCTAGGTGGACGCTGAAAAGTGGGAGTCCAGCCGGAGAAAATAATGAAAAGGCTACTAATAATAATATCTCAATTTGATAAAAATACTCTCAACTGCTCATGCATTTTTCATAAGTATAACTTTTTTTTTTTTAACGAAAATTGATTTATTATGGTGTATATGTGAATAAGCATGGAGATGGTTATGCTAGATGGTTAGTATTGGTTTGTTGGGCGTTTGCATTGAGAATAAAGTATAGATTTTTATTATTATTTTCTGTAGGATGAATACTGTTCCATTGCGTTTCCTATTTCTGAAAATACATTAACACTATTATTAAAAAGACCTTTGGTTGGATACTGCATTTGCTCAATCAGTCTCAGGATATCATACTTCTTACGTCATTCACTAGCGCACAAGGGTTTTGCAGAAATCAAAAGTGTTAGGTAAGGCAAGATCAGGAAACATATTCTATCTATGCTAAAACCCAAAAGATGAGTTGTTTATTGTTCATTTGCTAGTCGCAAAAGCGCTCGGAAGCGTATTTCTTAAGTGATGATGGTAATCATAGTTAACATACTAAATATTCACTAGAATTAAGGCTAATGAAAAGGAAGGATCTACCTCCATATATGTCTACTGTGTTTTTATCGTAGCACGAAATGTCAATGCTGCTCCTACAAATTCAAGTCTAGAGAGTTCTAACTTTTAGGAAAGAAACTTCATAACCAATTCAAAAGGTCGGTCAATGCTGATTTTTAATTTTCTTTTTTGTTCATTGTTGAAAGAGCTTCATTGTTATAGGTTTTGATATTCACAACAATATGCAAGCGATTTCAACAATGAACAAAAAAGAAAATTAAAAATCGGCATTGATCGAACTCTTGAATTGGTTATGAACTTTCTTCCCTGAAAGTTTCAACTCTCTAGGCTTGAATTTGTAGGAGCAGCATTGAAATTTCGTGCTACGATAAAAACACAGTAGACATATACGGAGATAATGCTGCCATCTTTTGTTGGAGATCGTTGCTTTACACCTTAACGGAGGAGAGAAAAGAGCTTTAATGCCTCTTCTTTAAGCTGAAGGAAATATCAATGAGAATAGTTTACTGTGGAACAAAATTCCGCGCGCGACTAATGCCGGGTTAAATTTATATTGATTATTTTATCCAATATAAAGAGGCACACTGAAAATTTATAATCCATTTTTTTTTTTTTTTTTTTGTACAGTCAGCGCCTAAAGTTTGCTCCCAGTCGTGAAATTTTGTTTTTGAGTGACTGAAATTGAGACACATTTGAGTACGATTTCCTGTAACTTGCTTTTGTTGTTGTTGAAGAAAACTGTACTCAAATCGCACTACTGTATCCATTCCAAAGTTATTCGGAGAAGAAATGAAAAGACGGAGTAGCAAGTGAAGTATTTATTTGTTAAAACTACGATTTTCTTCTTCTATAGACTGGGCACGATGGGCCCAAATATGACCTCGTTGCATATTTTTGTACTCCTTGATCCACTGCAGGTTTAACGACCCGTTTGTCACTATTTTTAGTTGGTCCGATCTTCAGGTTAAAGGCAGGATGCTCAACTGACCTTGATTAAAATGTTAGCAGCACGATGTAATCATAGTACAATGTGTTTTCGGTACCTTGGACAGCATACTTTAAATTTATTGTAACTTATTTGTGAGTGTGTTAAGAGTGTAGACAATGACAGGTTAACTTTTTTTTTTTTTTTTTTTGTTCGGCTAAGCTACAGATTGCTTTCTTCAAAGATATCGGACACGGTCTCTCGCGTTTGTTAAACTTTTTTAAAAAATGTATTTATTTTTTAAAGCAAGATGGCGATCACATTGATCATGTACTCCAAAATGTGTGTATCATCATCCCATATTTGTGTACTACGATGCTTCATTTTGTTGTCGGTTTGTGAGCTTCCAGGCTGTAATGGGACTATTGAATTACCCTGTGTCATAGAACTTTATGGCTAATATAGACTGTAAATATACACATACATATACAAAATACTCATCATTTTTAAATAAGGCAAAACATCTCTCCAGTTTTTCTCTGTTTGTATTACTTTTCATCCTCTTTCCAAAAAATAAATGTCATGTTAGTGATGCCTTTTCCCTTTTTGAAGTTACCTTTGTACGGAAAGAGAGTGAAACAATGACCCTAACTTCAACTATTTTCTCTGCAGGTAATACAAGAGATCCCCTTCCATAAAAGTATATTGTAATATTCCCTCCGCGTGTCTTCTGAGCACGTGGATATTACGTAAACAAGCAATCATGTTTATAGGACAAACATGTATAGAAGTGTACGACAGTGAACTAGAATATAAGACTCTCTCCATGTCAATTCAGGCAGGGCATGTAGTGGTCTAGACTTAGATTTTAATTTACTTTTCTAAGAGCGCTATGAGAATTTAAGAAACTTGATTTTTTCTTCTATTTTTTCGAAGAAAGAGATATCCAATTCGTTTTTGAAGTTCATTGTTAATAATCATTTAAGCTCATGTCGAGGGTTTGTTGTACTAATTGCGACAAATTATATCTGAGTAACTAATTAACAAAAGAAGTCATTCTTCATTTATATGATAGATATGTGTGTGTAGTTTCTGATTACTCGCAGGTCGTTTCTTCAGGCTGTACAGAAATTCTGACAACTTTGAAAAAAAAAAAATCCAGGATTTTGGATTTTTTCTACTGTCTTTCGTAAGAAAATACTTACTTGTTGTTAACACTTCGAGTAACCACTTCTAGGTCTTGTATCGCGAAACTACCTTAAAGAAATTGGGACTGTTATTCTCACTGTAACAACAACGTTTTTTTTTTTAAGGTTTGCCATAATTGGACGCCATTTTCTCAGAAAACACATTTTCATAAAATTCGTTTTTCATTACAGTTGAGACACTTGCATGTTTTAAGGTTGAGTAAGCTTTGTGATCGACCAGTCATTGGTTTAGGTTTTGTAGTTAAATGCTGCGTGCAAATCATTGGTTACTCTGTATTTATACGCCATTTTCTCATAAAACGCGTTCTGAAAATACATGGGTTTTCAGTATGACTGAGAAACTTATTTGTGACTTTTTGTGAGTAATACGAAAGTTTCTTACCTTTATTTTTTCCTTTTTTTTTAGGTTGAGGATTAAGGAAATTTTACGGAAGAGGATAAATAGCAAAGCGAAGGTGTTCCTCGTCGAGTCGTTTTCTATTGCCATAGGAAGTGTAAGCTCTGCCATCAGTTCCCAGCGTACTATCATCCATTTCTCTGTACCATACGATAGCAAGTACTGAAGTGTGTAATAGAGCTTTGCTTAGGTAATAGCAACTTCTTATATGATTTTCCCACTGACGTCGGTGGACAAGGTCCTCCAGTCATGGACCCTGGGAGCAACACTTCGCCGGAGTCCTTTCAAGAGTAGGAAGGAATATAAACTGCAAAGCCAAGGTAAATACTCCTACTGAAATAAAAGGTAGAGACCTAAAACTCTTAAGAAATGTTCTGTTCTTTTATTTAAAGTAACCCGTTGGTCGGAATACAACATAAACTACTTGCAATCTATTAACATAAAAACGTGAAGAACAATATTTGAACAATAACAACACTATTTACAGGTTAAGTAAGGGTTATTTCATGTCAGTTCATTGAGATATGTGACCCATAGCCTCAGATTTATTATTGCAGTATGTTAAGTAGTTTAGAAATAACAGTGGTTTGAAAAAGTGTATGAAAACCGTATAATATTCGCTCAATGCACTCGGTTGTACTACTATGTTACAGAAACATCTGCACACCACCAGAACGAAAAAAAACTAAGAACTCCAAACTTTCCACAGTGTTTCAGCTTAGCACGAGGCATTGACTTGTATGCTTTTATGGAAGGGAGATTTCTTGTATTACCTGCAGTAAAAATCGTTGAAGTTAAGTTTCTCTTTTCACACACTTTCTGTATATAAGTAACTCTTCAAAAAGTCAAAAGTGACAGAAGGAAAGGTATCACTAACATGACATACATGTTTTTGGAAAGACAATAAAAAGTACTACAAACACTGAAAAAAAAAAAAAAAAAGAACATTGAACAATGGAGAGATGTTTTAACTCCCTTAAAAATAATGAGCATTGAACGTATGTATCCAAAAGAAAAGTGTCTAAAGCCTAAATGTTAGCCATAAAGTGTAATTCAGAAGTCCCAGTGCAGTCTTGTAGCTCACAAACCGAAAAAAGAAAAAGAAATGAAGCATCGTAGTACATAGATATTGAATGGTGGGTGGAGGCTTCATTTTCGTGTACTTGATCAACGTGGCCGCCGCCTAGAAATCCATCGCATTGGTCAAATTTTACAACTGTGTGACTGATGAAACTTCACGACAACGTTCCTAGAAAGTCATTCGAGGTGTCAGACTTGACCTACCCCTTACGATGTGGGAGTGAACGGTACTTAAAGAACCTGCTGGATAAAAGTGAAAATAACTCCGATACCGTAACAGGTAGGTCTAATCGAATACCTGGACTGTCTTTCTGGAACATGCTCGTGTTGTTTGGTAAGTCACATGGCCCAGTTGCTATTTAAAAAAAATGTCCTTCATCCAATATGGCGGATTTCAAAATGGAACCATGTTGATCGTGTAGTCGATCCCCACAAGTACACATTTGTGTATTTCGATGCTTCATTTTCTTGTCGGTTTGTGAGCTATTAGGCTGTACTGTGACTTTCGAATTACCCTTTGTCATAAAACTGCATGGTTAATTTTATACATTTGTTGGGTACATATACAAAATATTCATCATTTTTAAAGGAGACAAAACATCTCTCCAGTTTTTCTCTGTTTGTAGTACTTTTCATCGTCTTTCCAAAAATATAAATGTCATGTTAGTGATACCTTTCCTTCTGTCACTTTTCCCTTTTTGAAGTTACCTATGTACGGAAAGAGAGTGAAACTATGAATCTAACTTCAACTATTTTCACTGCAGGTAATACAAGATACCCCCTTCCATAAAAGTATATGTGAATGCCTCATGCTAAGCTGAAACACTTTAAAAAGTTTGGAGGTCTTCCCTTTTTTCGTTCTGGTGCTGTGCAGATGTTTCTGTGGCATAGTAGTGCAACCAGGTGTATCGGGCGAATATTATACGTCTTTCCTACATTTTTCAAATCACTATTATTTCTAAACTACTTAACAACTTGCAATAATTATTGAGAATTTACCATTATATGCCTAGCAGAAGCCATTCGCCAAATTTCAGCTATATCCAAGAACGTGTGTTACATTTTCTCGTGCGCTGGATGATTTGACATGGAATGACCCGTACCGTACTTGAATAAAAACATTAATTTTAATTATAATTCATTTATCGTCCACGTGAAACTAGAAAGAACCAATCTCGTAATGGCTCCTGCGTCCATTTGATACTGCCCTCTATCGTGTACAAAATCATACTCCATAAGTCAATACCGACATAATATATATTAACAGATTTCAGCTCTTAAAAATCTTGTTTCCCTTTTTGGATACTTCTTTTCTCTCTCATCATTCGGTAATAAGATTAAGAAGAAACACATTAGGTGGAACCCGGACTGTGCAGATGTGCTTCTGCCAGGTTTCGGTCGCGAACATTCTCTTCGGATGATCTTTTTCGTTGGAAAAGTGTTGCTACTCGCCCAGACCTTTCCAGTGACACCTCAACCACCATCGTAGCCCTGGTAGTTCCTGATAAACTTTATTTTATATAGGCCAGTCGAGTAACTTTTGACTTCGGCCCGTCACAATTCGATCATTTACACCTAGTTAAAATCCACAAACATCCATGCCCCCGCCGGAATTCGAACTCGGGACCTTCGAGTCGTTGGCCTAACGCCTTAGACCTCACGGCTACCCGGTCGGCTAGTATTTCCTGAGTTGAAAGTTACTATGGAGAAATGACCCCCAACGTCTTGGGACCCGCTCATTCTAAATGGAACATCCTATACGCGTGTGGACTAGTCTTGCCATGGCCTTTCCAACGATACCTGAATCACCAAGCCGTAGTAGTTTCTCAGTTGAAAGTTCTCGATGGAAGGACTAACAGAGCTGGGAATTAAGGCTTGTCAGGTTTAGCTGCTAAAGCCTAAAACTAATGCAAATGCAACACACAAATAAACCTTTGCACAGTACAAGTGAACCGTTACACATGTTAAGAAAATGTCGAAATAGATAATATTAATATCTGATTGAGTGCATGTTCTGGACTTACCGGACAGTTCTCGCTATTTATGTTCGTAGCAATATGTATTGTTTGTTTGTTATGCTGTAGTGACGTACTAAATGAATGAAGAAATGGTAAATTCACGGAAAAGGGTACTTGAGTGAATATCCTATATTATTTCCAGATTTTGGCTTTTTTTTTTTTTCGGAAGCCGAAGAGGTTTAAAGATTTTAAAGCTTAATTTAATTAAAACAATATTTTAACAACATCTTCGTCAGACGAAACACTCATAAACACTAACAGTTCATAGAAAGCAGCAGAAGGCCAGGAGATCCTTTCTACGTCATCCGCCAATCACGTCCCAGAATTCGTTTACTTTCCAAAACTAAACAAGACTAACCCGTCACAGTCCTTCGCTCACAGCCCAGTCCTCCTAGTCAACTATACCGCTAACACAAACTTGTAACAAGAAACAACATAACAAGGAAATTTAATCGAGGCACAAAAAATACTTTAGTTAAAATTTATTTAATAAATGCGTTATAAATAAATAATTAAATAAAAAATATAAAATAAATAAAAAATGCTTTAGAACACTCCCTAATTTCTGGAATACTTTCTCTGCTCTTCTCTTCCCAGTATGTCTTCCCAATCCTCATTTATACTGAATCCACCAATAAACAACTTTGTATGTGTTTTCTGTTTAGTTGTATGTATAAGGAGTACTAATTCAGAAGTCATTTTGCATTACGTGGGTGGCTCAACTAAGGAATTTACAGACCATATTTATGAGTCGAAAGTCAACAAAGCATGACGTATGTATGTCATAAACTGCAGTAGATGCCTGTAGGTCCGTACTCCTATATCTTGTAAGATTGGGTTGACTTTAAGGTACACACAGTTTACGGATCACTCGAAAAATTATTCCGGGTAAACAAGCATTTACAAGCATCACAGTTCAGATCAACTTATCGTATTGTGCAATACTGTGGGGTGGATGTCATACAGTATAGAAAATTATAAAAGATGCATGTGGCGGAGTAAGGGGAGAAACCGCCACAAAGCAGCTCGAGTTATGTTCCCTGAAGTGCTGTGTAGCGTAGCGAAGGGCTTCTTAAAGGCCCATTTTCACTAGTAAATTATCACAAATAGACTGGCAAAGAAATTGAAAGTTTATTTCGAAGATATTAACCATGGTACTGAAGTTGGGGAAGTCACATGCATCATGCACGCGATGTCTTCAAATCGGGGATGTTGGTACACCTGCATTATTCGTGTCTGAAGAAGCATCTTTCTGGTCAATGCTTAAAGAATAATGTGTGTGCATGTATTGACTATCAGAGCACGATAGTCATTTTCTGGGTAAGCAGTGTGGACAGGCTCGTTCAATGTGGAATGACAAATGCCTCCATCTGCTGGGGAATGGAAACAGAATATTACTGTTATTAGTAGTCCTAACCAATTCTTTTTGCTCAGGTGTCTTATACAGAGTGTCCCATAAATAATGGCTCAAATTTTCGGAGGTAATTATTTACATCAAAGTAAGAAGATAGTTCCCTAGAAGAAATTTCGAGGCATGCGTGGTATCGGAGCTGCAGGCGCTCAAAGTTTCTAAGGTATCGTAACAAATGACGTCATATCTCGACACAAAGACGTAAACGGCGTCGGCTATAGCAAATCAAAATTGAAGTAGAACCCGATACATCCATTTAAGTAATGTTTATGGTTGAAGCAGCGCCACTTAGACAGGTTTCACGACATAATAATTTTATTGTGAAGAAATTGAATGGTGTAATAGGGAAAGCATAGAAATCCTCTTTAAACTGCATTCGCCAAACATAAGCATAGGTGAAATAGATGTGTGGGGTACTATTTCAATTATGATTTGCTAAGCCAACAACACTTACATCATTATGCGTCGAGCTGTGGCGTCATTTGTTCCAAGATGGCGGAAGAAAGTTGCAAGGATCATATTCGCTCCCAGTTTATTCATGAATATATTCTTAATCATAGGCAACTATATTAGTGTTATGTTTTAACAGAAACTAACTCATAAATCCCCTAGTGTTATATAGTTCAGAGTGAAACAATTTATTTCCAATTATTTCATTGGTGAAACTGTCAATGATAACTATGGCGCCGCCTATACTCCTTCAATTTCATCTAGGTCACTTGGCACTCCAAGCAATGCAGACCTTGTAAAACAAATTTGTGATGAAGTGGAAAGTGCTGTTCAAACGCCGGAAACCAAGCAAGTGATTGTAGACTCTGTAATAGACTTAGTGTGGAAGATAGTCTCTGATCGACTTGAAGAAAATTCAGTAGCGATCTGGCAGATGAGCTGCCCAAGGAACTAAGTCCACGGGACAAGGAAATAGAACTACGCAAAGAAAATGTGCAATACCCAGAGCAGTACCAACGCCGAAATAGTCTACGACTTTTCGGACTAGCAGAGAAGGAAGGGGAGTATACTGATAACGTTGCGCTTCAAGTATTTGAGAAAAAGCTAGGTGTGACCTTAAATGCAAGTGACATTATTTCGTTCGCATAGAGTAGGTGTAAAGAAAGCCGGTACACCAAGGCCGCTTCTTGTTAAATTCACCAATGACCATGCACGATCGGCTGTTTTTTCCAAAAAACGAAAACTAAAAAATACAGGTGTTTGTCTCATACGAGAGGACTTGTGTTCAGCTCCTGAAAAAATCCATTTCTAAGTTCAAATCCAAAAATGTGTATACAATTGATGGGAATATCGTAATTCTGATCGATGGCAAGCGCAACTACGTGATAAATCAATCCCAGTTGGACAATGTGTGATTCTGTACAAGGGTTTACACGTTGAATATACGTATATCATCCCACTTAGGCTCATGTTTTGCGTTTATGATGATCGCAGTACTTTTATTGATACAAAGGATTATAGCCTAGCATCGTCTTATAATAACGTACTTGTGCCTTTGTATCCAAGTTGCGTTATTTTAACCTAAACCGGTAATCTTGTCTTAGCATCATGTGTAAGCTGCCACATTTCCGTAGCAGTGATCACTGCTATATTAAAATATCTGTTTAAAATAGCAGTTTACAAAAATGCTATTTTTCCGTAGTCAGTGATCACTGCTAAATGCTACAGCAGAAACTGCAATTCTGTTGGGGGTAAGAACGACTTCTCTCATATTTTTAATCGTAGGTTTTTTGCATTTACTTCACGTTATGCTTTACTGCCATGCAATTTATATTATTAGTGTTAGAACAAATGGAGCAGCGATTTTGCGGTGAAATGAAAACCTGTGTATTTTTGCTTTTTTTGTACTTTTTGTGATTATTATTATTAATTTTTTTTTTTCTAACCGCTACAAGACATTACAACCATGCAGCATTCAGAAACTGATTACGCAGCAAAGATTAAGCTTTGTGTACAGGGCAAGATTATGCATAGTATCTATACCTACCTGATTTCATAGTATATATATTATATTCTCTCTCTTCTCCAATATGCAACTCACCAGTAGGGGAGATTATTGTGTACATTTATATATATGAACATGTTTAAATTTCTCTATAACACCGAAGCTGTACTCATTACAATGGCTATACCACTGCATGGAATTAAAATATGTGCTTTTGTATTTAACAAATACACTGGGAAACTAGGTGCTAAACCTAATCTAGGATGAGGAGTCGAGATATCCGAAGTCAGGTTTGGGTATGATATTCGGTAACGAAGACAGTAAATTGTGCAAGCTCCAAGCCTCTAGTTACTCTAATGCAGGCGGTATAAAATTGAATGCGGATCTAAATTCAGCATTTACTATTATGCATACCAATGTTCGTTCGCTGGTACCGAAAATAGATGTAGTAAGATATCTAATTAATCAAACTCAATGCACCGTATTTATTGTAACAGAATCATGGCTCGATGAATCTACAAACACCTGGGTACTCCGTTGTTCGTCAAGATAGAGGATCTAGAGAGGGTGGAATTATGTTATACGATCTGGAGAACCTGGACCTCAAAGCTGTAACTCTGAACTCAGACTAATTTTCATCGCATAGAATATCTCAACGTTATTATTCAATTAAGCTCACTGTCAATAGGTATTGCCGCGGTATATAGGCCTCCCAGTGCACCATATTGTAAACTATCAGTTTTTGAAGATATTGTAACAGATCTCTATCCTCTATAATCGGAGATTTAAATGCCGATTAACTCTGTCCAATAAAATCTGAAATTATTTACTTAAAATCAATCTTAATTGATGAGCCAACTAGAATCACTGAATCCAGTGAGTCATTACTGGATTTATTCATTACTGACAGTGTCCAGATGGTTCAGTCAAATGGTGTTAAAGCACCCATCGGTACGTCCGACCACTGTGTCACGTTCGTAGTGCTGCCTGCATCCCTAGGCGCTCAACGGAAACTATTCGTTACCGGAACTATATACCACTTTCAACGAAGAACTATTCTACCGTGATGCCGAAAACACAAATTGGGGCGATATCGAATTGATAGACGATAAAGTAAACCTTTTTAACAAACCCTTTTGATGTACATGCTCCAATTAAAACAACGATAATCACGAAATGCAAATTACCGTACATTTCAAGCAATACAAAGCTACTAATGAAACTCCGTGATCGTGCCCACCAAAAGTTCAAACGTACCAGAGCCCTACAGGATTGGGATGAATACAAGAGGCTGCGTAATTTCACAACAACTGTGGTTCGGCAAGAAAAACTCGCATATTTCTCTCATCGCATAAAATGTAGCGCTAGCATACAAGATACCTGGAAAATACTACGCGAACTTGCTTTGTGCAATAAAAATTGTCTTATCTGTTTTCTCTATGGTGCTGAACGATCCAAATGATGTGAATCATGCACTTTGTGAACTCCCATCGTTCTTCAGTTGCTAGTGAAGATATCTTTGTTCAACAAATACTAAAATTTACATCTCAAAGTCTCCCATACTCTGGTAATTCTTTTCATCTAAAACCTGTGGATGTAAACGAAGCTGTATATAAAATTAAATCTAATGCTGCCGCACTTGATGGAATGACTGGGAAAATGCTTAAGCTCGCGATGCCCTTCATCTTAGCCCCACGAACTTCTCGCTTTCTAACGGCTGCTTTCCTAGTGCGTGGAAGCTCGATAAAGTTTCTTAATTTTTTTAATTGGTTGCCAACACTGAGGCGCCCATAGTAAATTTACATGTCCGAGTAGCCCATTGCTAAATCCCTTGCAAAGAAAAATCCAGTAAAATCCTTAAACGATTTGAGTCCTATCAGCATCTTACCAGTTATCTCAAAAGTTTTGGAAACAATAGTCTTTATTTCAGCAATGAACTGATCATGTTTTTGCCAATCTTTCAATCTGGCTTTCGTAAGCATGTTAACACCACTACAGTTTTATTACAAGTTACGGACGAGGTATTACACGCAATAGACAACTCGCATGTAGTAATCGTAGTACTATTGGATCTCACGAAAGCATTTGATCTAGTCCACCACAGCCTACTCTTAGCAAAAATGAAATATTACAATTTCTCTGATACCGCGATTATGTGGCTCGAATCATATTTGAAAAACAGAAAGCAACAAACATGTCTCAAGACAGCACATTATGCTTTATCTCAACCATTAGCTGTTAGAGCAGGTGTACCGCAGGGATCTATATTAGCTTCATTATTATTTTCTATTTATACCACAGATCTCGTGAATGTAGTCAGGCATTCATCTGCACATTTTTATGCAGACGACACGCAACTAATTATTACTTCACCGCCACAATACATTATACAAACAGTGGTACTTCTTAATGAGAACCTCGCGACCGTGTCGAATGGTCTTTTCATTAATCCAGTGAAATGTGCGTTTACTCTTCTGGGAACTCAAGAACAGTTAAACAAAATCAATCCTTCTGATCTAAAAGTACGCATCATGGATTCTTATGTCTCTTTCTCTCCGAATATCAAAAATCTTGGGCTGACAATGGATCAG